>CM045733.1:1892500-1905000 GCA_024760905.1 Plotosus lineatus
TCCTCAGACTTGGAGGTGCCGATTCTCATCCTGGCCACTTCAGTTGGCTTCAGTGAGAGCTGAAGATCCTGGATTGATGAAGCCAAAAGGACAAAGTCATCCACAAAAAGCAGAGATGAGATCCAATTGCCACCAAACCAGAACCTTTCAATGCCATGGCTGCATCTAAAAATTCTGTCCATGAAAATTATTTGGTGACAAAAGACGGCCTTGGCAGACTCCAGCCCACACCAGAAATAAATTTGACCTGTTGTTACCAATGAAGACCAAACTCTAGCTCTGGTGATACAGAGACCAAATGACTTTAAACAACAGGTCTGGTACACCGTACTCCTGGAGCACCGCCCTACAGGATAACCCAAGGGACACAGATGACAGCCTTCTCTAAATGCCCAAAACACATGCAGACAGATTTGGCAAACTTCCATCACCACCCTTCAGGATCTTGTAGAGTGCATAGACTTGGTCGAGCGTGCCACAGTCAGGATGAAAACCACATTGTTCCAGGTTCTGAGGTTCAGCCATCCGTCAGATTATCTTCTCCAGCACCACTGCATAGACTTTCTCGGGTAGGCTGAGGAGTGTGATTCCATGATAATTGGAACATTACTTCTGGTCCCCCATTTTAAAAATGGGGACTAGCACCCCGGTTTGCAAATCCAGAGGCACGGCCCCTAATGACCATGTGATGTTTCATACACATGTCAACCAAGATAGTCCTACAATATCCAGAGCACTGAGCTATTCAGGGCGGATCTCATCCTCCTCTAGAACCTGACCACTGAGGAGCTTTTTGACTACTTCAATGACCTCAGCTCCAGTCATGGGTGGACCCCCACTCAAAACCCTAAGGTCTTTCTTCTCCATGGAGGGTGTGATGATGGGATTGAAGAGGTCGTTGAAGTATTCCTTCCACCTCCTGACAGCATCCCCATTCGAGACGAGCATCTCCCACTTCCACTGTAAACAGTATTTGTGGAGAACTGCTTCCCCTCCTGAGGCATTGGATGATGATCTAGAAACTTTTTGAGGCCAACTGATAATTGCTTTCCAAGCCCTCAACTCCTCCCACACCCAAGACTTTGCATCAGCGACAGCTTGGGCTGAAGCATGTTTGGCCTGTTGGTACCTGTCCGCTGCCTCAGGATTCCCACAGGCCAATAAGACCCAAGAGGACTTCTTTTTCAGTTGGATGGCCTCCTTCACCACAGGTGTCCATCACTGATGACCTTCCAGCTACAGGAATGGGCTTCTGCCTCAATAATGGAGGCACAAAAACATGGCCCATTCAGATCCCATATCCCCCACCTCATTTGGCATGTTGTTGTAGCTCTGCAGAAGGTCCGAGTTAAAGGCCCCCCTGACAGGAGACTCCGTCAAACGTTCCCAGGAGACTCCAACTACATGCTTGAGCCTGCCAAGTCTGGATGCCAGCCTCTCCCGCCATCAGAGCCAGTTCAGCACCAGGTGGTGATCAGTAGAAAGCTCTGCTCCCCTCTTCACTCATTGCCCAGAACATGAGGCCGCAAGTCTGGTGAGAATACTATGGAGTGAATCATCAAACTGCAACCTTTGGTGTCCTAGTGCCAAGTGCTTTTTTGTGGACCCTTATGTTCGAACATGGTGTTTGTGATGGACAACCTGTGATGACCACAGAAGTCCAACAATGAAACAAAATTCAGGTTCAGACTGCAGAGACCGTACCTACTGATCACACCATTCCGGGTCTCACTATTGTCCCTCACCCGAAGGCAGAGGGAAGCTACCCTTTTGTCGGCAAGGGAGAACCCCAACATGCAAGAACGCCCCTCTCGAGCTATGTGTTGAGGAGAGTCTGTCTATATCTTGTTGGTATCTATCCACCTCACACACAAGTTCAGGCTCCTTTCCCACCAGTGAAGTGACATTCCATGTCACAAGAGTCAGAGTTAGTAGCTGAGGGTTGGTCCGACAGAACCCATGGTTTCGGCTGCCACCAAACTCACACTGCACCCAACCCCTATAGCCCCTCCCACAGGTGATGGGTGCATGGCAGGGCAGACCCATATCTTCTTTTTGGGTGACCCTACCAGGGGCATAATGTTCCCAACAATATAGCTGCTATTATCATTAGGGCACGCAAACTCCTCCACCACCATAAGTGGTGATCCAAGGAGGGGTAAGTTCGGATGTTTGATGGCCAAACTAGACATATTAATAAGTTCTGGTGTGAAATAAACAAAACTATGAGACTTTATCCCCATGATAAAAAAGGGATGAGTGCTGAACCAGATGCTCTCATTTAAAAGTGCATACCTCTGCAAAGAAGACTTTTCGTAAATAAAACGAGTATGGAGTAGTGGTGACCCGGTTGTCAGGTTCTGGATTACTGATCCGAAGGTTTGGGGTTCAATCCCCACTACCACTGGGCTGTCTCTGCTGTGCATTAACTGGGTTATCAAAGGCCGGCTGTGTCTCTTATGGTCTGTTGTGAAAGGCTCCAAGACAAGAACCATTGCTGACTTTCATAAAGATTAGCTGCATAACCGTCTACATGTTTCTGCCCCGCAATGGCCCGGCGAGCCGTCCATGGTGTACTTCGTCTTTGCCCAGATCCGGCTACACTAATTAGGATTAAGCAGTTCAGAAAATGATTGAATGAATGAATGAATGAATGAGTTTTAAAAATATGGTGCTTGTGTGTGTGTGTGTGTGTGTGTGTGTGTGTGTGTGTGTATGTATGTGTGTGTGTGTGTGTGTGTGTGTGTGTGTGTGTGTGTGTGTGTGTGTGTGTGTGTGTGTGTGTGTGTGTTTAATCAGGGTTCCTTCCCCGTCATATCCACTAACTGATATGCTCCTGCTGATAACGCGCTTAGGTAAGTTCGGATCTTGATTGACATTCCATCAAAACACACAAAAACACCGTGCGGTTTGTTACTCCTACGCTTTGGGGTTTTATTTATTTTATTAGTCCTGTTTTATCTCTCTATATATATCTTCTTTATCCTGGCCTCTTTTTATACGACTTTCTCTATTCGCTGTCTGAAGTCCTGCTCTTCACTCATACTGTTTTTTTAGTTGCAGAAACTGTATATATATATATATATATATATATATATATATATATATATATATATATATATATATGGTTTAGGTCTAAGTCATATTGTCTTCAAAGGGGAGTTGAAACAGGCTTTGGGTGGTCAGGAAGTGCTTCCACATGACTGGACAACCACAGCAAATATGATCAGGGAGACAGGTAGGAGAGTACTTGGTGAGTCCTCTGGAAGGAAAGTAGATGAGGAGACTTGGTGGTGGAATGGATGAGAAGTGTGCTGGTGCCCATTTTTAAGAACAAGGGAGATATGCAGAGTTATGGCAACTACAGAGGGATAAAGGTGATGAGCGATACGATGAAGTTATGGGAAAGAATAGTGGAAGCAAGACTAAATGTAGAGATCAGCATTTGTGAACAGCAATTTGGTTTCATGACAAGAAAGAGCACAGATGCAGTGTTTGCGTTGAGGATGTTAATAGAGAAGTACAGAGAAGGCCAGAGGGAGCTGCATTGTGCCTTCGTGGATCTGGAGAAAGGAAAGCATATCACAAGGTGCCAAGAGAGGAACTGTGGTATTGCATAAAGAAGTCTGGAGTGGCAAAGAAGTATGTTAGAGTGGTGCAGGACATATATGAGAGATGTGAGGTGTGCTGTCGGTGTGATCGAAGAATTCAAGGTGGAGGTGGGACAACATCAAGAGTCAGCTCTGAACCCCTTCTTGATTGCTATGGTGATGGACAGGCTGACAGACGAGGTTAGACAAGAATCTCTATGGACTATCATGTTTACAGATGACATTGTGATCTGCAGTGAGAGCAGAGAACAAGTGGAGGAAAATATAGAGAGGTGGAGGTATGCCCTGGAAAGGAGGGGAATGAAGTTTAGCCTCAGTAAGACAGAATACATGTGTGCGAACAACAAAGACCCAAGAGGATCAATGAGGTCACTGGGAGCAGAGATATGGAAGGTGGAGGATTTTAAGTACTCCAGAGCAATGGAGAGTGTGGAAAAGAGGTGAAGAAGCGTGTGCAGGCAGGTTGGAATGGTTGGAGAAAAGTGTCCGGTGTGATGTGTGATAGGAAGGTATCAGCAAGAATGAAAGGAAAAGTGTACAAGACGGTAATGAGGCCAGCGATGTTGTATGGTTTAGAAACAGTGGCACTGAGCAAAAGACAAGAGGCAAAGCTGGAGGTAGCAGAGATGAAAATGTTGAGGTTCTCTTTGGAGTAACAAGGATGGATAGGATCCGGAATGAGTACAGGTCCTTCTCAAAAAATTAGCATATTTTGATAAAGTTCATTATTTTCTGTAATGTACTGATAAACATTAGACTTTCATATATTTTAGATTCATTACACACAACTGAAGTAGTTCAAGCCTTTAATTGTTTTAATATTGATAATTTTGGCAAAAAAGTAAAGAAAAACCACAAATCCCTATCTCAAAAAAAATAGCATATTTCATCCTGGTTCATCAACCAATAAAAAAAGTGTTTTTAATACAAAAAAAGTCAACCTTCAAATAATTATGTTGAGTTATGCACTCAATACTTGGTGGGGAATCCTTTTGCAGAAATGACTGCTTCAATGCAGCGTGGCATGGAGGCAATCAGCCTGTGGCACTGCTGAGGTGTTACGGAGGCCCAGGATGCTTCGATAGCGGCCTTAAGCTCATCCACAGTGTTGGGTCTGGTGTCTCTCAACTTTCTCTTCACAATATCCCACAGATTCTCTATGGGCTTCAGGTCAGGAGAGTTGGCAGGCCAATTGAGCCCAGTAATACCATGGTCAGTGTTACGGGGTGTTAAGGTAAATATTTATGTGAATGTAAATATGAAAATAATGGAAGAAAGTCACATGGTGTGACTCAGCAGTTTGGGTCTGTAAGTTTCCAAAAGAGGACTGGAGTTGTGCAATCCAACTGAGGGGAGGAGCAACACAGACATGTTGGGGCTTGTCTGGGCTTGCATGGGCTTGTTCAGGCTTGTACCAGAGAGAAAACAACTTATTGGTGTAATCTATATTAAAAACCTGTTGCCGACTGGCAGTCTCCTCCAGTCTTACAGTTTCCTCCAGGCTCTTCCAGTCTCCTCGTGGCTCTTCGGGTGGATCATGGATCAACTCATTTCAGGTGAACCATGGTACACGTTCACCTAAGTTTCGTTGTTCGGGACTTGATCGACACAGTCCAGCATCCACGTCCACGCACAGCCCACGCAAGGATGGTCATCAGTGGTTTCATCTGACACGTGGGATGGCAAGCCTTTCCCTGCCAGTACATGCACCATCACTAAATTCACCCTGCTGCAGGGGCTTGGTGACTATGGGACCCTTGGTTAATTTGTATATGGTTTAGGTCCAAGTTGTACATAATGTGAATTTTGTCTTATTTTGGTCATATTATTAAATTGTACATAGTTAATGTTGTAGTTTGTTGTGCTTTGCTGGTTTTACAGGGCAATTTCAATCATCTAAATTCTCATATCCGTAACATGTGGGGGCTCATCTGATAGAATCCCTTAGGCATAAGTAACAGTCAGTAAACCATTTAGCAGTGGTTTTGGCACTGTGAGCAGGTGCCAGGTCATGCTGAACACTGAAAATCTCCATCTCCATAAAGCTTTTCAGCAGACAGAAGCATGAAGTGCTCCAAAATCTCCTGATAGCGAGCTGCATTGACCCTGCCCTTGATAAAACACAGTGGACCAACACCAGCAGCTGACATGGCACCCCAGACCATCACTGACTGTGGGTACTTGACACTGGACTTCAGGCATTTTGGCATTTCCTTCTCCCCAGTCTTCCTCCAGACTCTGTCACCTTGATTTCCGAATGATATGCAAAATTTGCTTTCATCCAAAAAAAGTACTTTGGACCACTGAGCAACAGTCCAGTGCTGCTTCTCTGTAGCCCAGGTCAGGCGCGTCTGCCACTGTTTCTGGTTCAAAAGTGGCTTGACCTGGGGAATGCGGCACCTGTAGCCCAGTCCACTGCTTCCACAGGTCCCCCAAGGTCTGGAATCGGCCCTTCTCCACAGTCTTCTGGACTTCAGGCATTTTGGCATTTCCTTCTCCCCAGTCTTCCTCCAGACTCTGGCACCTTGATTTCCAAATGACATGCAAAATTTGCTTTTAACTGAAAAAAGTACTTTCTTCTGCCGCTGTTTCTGGTTCAAAAGTGGCTTGACCAGGGGAATGCGGCACCTGTAGCCCAGAGACTCAGTCCACTGCTTCCACAGGTCCCCTAAGGTCTGGAATCAGCCCTTCTCCACAATCTTCCTCAGAGTCCGGTCACCTCTTCTGGTTGTGCAGCGTTTTCTGCCACACTTTTTCCTTCCCACAGACGTCCCACTGAGGTGGCTTGATACAGCACTCTGGGAACAGCCTATTCGCTCAGAGATTTCTTTCTGTGTCTTCCCCTCTTGCTTGAGGGTGTCAATGATGACCTTCTGGACAGCAGTCAGGTCGGCAGTCTTACCCATGATTGCGGTTTTGAGTAATGAACCAGGCTGGGAGTTTTTAAAAGCCTCAGGAATCTTTTGCAGGTGTTTAGAGTTAATTGGTTGATTCAGATGATTAGGTTAATAGCTCGCTTAGAGTCCTGAAATATTTCAGTTGGTGTGCAATGAATCTATAATATATGAAAGTTTAATTTTTATCAGTACATTACAGAAAATAATGAACTTTCTCAGAATATGCAAATTTTTTTAGAAGGACCTGTAAATAAATAAAAAAAGTAAATTATATATATATATAAGATAAGATAAGATAAGATAAGATAAGATACAGCTTTATTAATCTCACAATGGAGAAATTCACTGTTACAGGCTCTTGAGGTACTATCAGTAGGGGGTGCAAAAATAGATACAAGTACGAACATACACACATACATATATAAGTAAATAAATAAATAGATACATAAATAGTATAAATTACTAAACAATAAAAGAAAAGAATGGAGCAACTTTATAGATTGGCCTATATTAAAGTGTAATGTATCTGAGTGCAGAGTAGATGGGTTGATATGGTTGACAGTCAGTGGGGTAGATGTGGTTGATTAAAGTGCGCGGGGGTTTTTATTGCACATAACCGGTATTTTCACAGACAGTTACAAAGTGGCGTTGTACAGTCTGACAGCGGTGGGAATGAACGACCTGCGGTAGCGCTCCTTCCTGCACTGAGGATGCCTCAGTCGTCCACTGAAGGAGCTGCTTAGCTCCTCGACAGTCTGGTGCAGTGGGTGAGAGCTGTTGAACAGGATGGATGTGAGCTTTGCTACCATCCTCCTCTCACTCACCTCCTCCACAGAGTCCAGTGGGCAGCCGAGGACAGAGCTGGCCCTCCTGACCAGCTTGTTCAGTCTCTTTCTGTCCCGCTCTGTGCTGCCCGGGGCCCAGCAGATGGCAGCGTAGAGGATTGCAGAGGCTACCACAGAGTCATAAAATGTCCTGAGCAGAGGTCTGCATATGCCGAAGGACCCGAGTCTCCTCAGAAGGTGGAGGCGACTCTGGCCCTTCTTGTACAGGGCGTTGGTGTTGTGGGACCAGTCCAGTTTATTGTTAAGGTGAACACCCAGGTACTTGAAACTGTCCACTGTCTCAATGACCTGTCCCTGGATGTTCACTAGTAAATGTGTGTGTGTGTGTGTTTGAGTGTTTCTCCTGAAGTCGACCACCATCTCCTTCGTATATATATATACATACATACACACACACGTACAGTATATAAACTTTATTTTTAGTTTTTAGAGAGATTTTAGTAAAATATTGCAGAATGACCTTCTTCGAAGTATATTCAATATATTCAATAATATAAATGAGTGAGTTTAGAAAAAGGAAACTTTAATTCCCTTTCTTTTAAGTTTTTTAAGGTCTTTTCATTTAATTATTGTAATTAGTGGACATGTGATTAGCGAGCATGTGTATGGAGATGTATGATATGTGAGTGTATGATTAGCGGACATATAATTGGCAGGTGTGTGAATGGCAGTTGTGTAATTAGCAAAGATGTGATTGGTGAATGTACCTCACTCTCTCTCACACACACACACACACACACACACACACACACACACACACACACACACACACACACACACACACACAGCCGTGTCTCCCCCTCACGCCAGTCCCAAGCCCGGATAAATGCAGAGGGTTACGACAGGAAGGGCATCCGGCCTAAAACTTCTACCACATTTCTCATGCAAATGATCAAAACGAAATTCATACTGGATTGGTCGAGACCCGGGTTAACAATGACCGCCATCAGTGCTGTTCACCAACAGGGTGCTGGTGGAAATTGGACTACTATTGGTTGAAGACGTCGAAGAAGGAGAGGCGGGAGGCGTGTTAATAACTAAAGTAGTAAATAATAAGATCCGTAAAAAGAGAGTTTTAGCCGAATTCAAAAGACAGAACTAGTCTCATTAATTTTCTCATCGATCATCCACCTGTGCGTTTGATCCGGTCCTTTCATGTTTCTTTAAATAAATATTATCAAAAGTGATCAGCCCTGTAATAAATGCAATAAATTATTCCCTCAGCACTGGTTATGTACCTAAATCCTTTAAACTAGCAGTTATCAAACTTCTGATTAAAAAACCTGATCTTAACCCATATCAGCCGTTCAACTATAGACCAACATGAACCCTTCATTTAATCTCGAAGATCTTAGATCATATCTTTGTAGGAATAACATTCAGGGGTCTAGTAGTATAGGGTACTGTATTGCTGATCTTAAGGTAGGGGGTTCGAGTCCACAAGGTTGTCACTGTCCCCCCAGGTGCAGCTAAATGGGTTATCAAAGGCCAGCCATGTCTCTCACTGTTTATGGTGAGAGGAATATAAAAGAACCATTGCTGACTTTCGTAAAGAGGAGCTGCAAAGCCGTCAGCGTGTTTCTGTCCCTTGCTAAAGGGTTGTGTCAGGAAGGGCATCTGACGTAAAAATCTATGCCAAATCAAACGTGCGAATTATTCACTGTGGCGACCCCTGATAAAGGGAAAAGGCCGAAAGGGAATCTCTTTGTAGGAATAACATTCACAAAATGTACCAGTCCAGGAGTGTGTCCAGGAGACCAGGTGGAAAGGGAGCAAGGCTAGAAGCTTAGGAGCAGAGTTTAAACTGCTTTTTTCATGGTGTGGATGGGAAGAGAAATGGAGTAGGAGTCATTTTGAAGGAGGGGTTGGTCAGGACTGTTCTAGAAGTGAAAAGAGTGTCAGACAGAGTGATGAGTCTGAAGTTAGAAATTGAAGGTGTGATGGTCAATGTTGTTAGTGCTTAGGCCACACAGGCAAGGATGTGAGCTAAAAGAGAAGGAGAGATTCTGGAGTGAGATAGTTGAAGTGATGCAGAGTACCCCCAGAGGTGAAAGAGTGGTCATTGGGGAAGACTTCAATGGACATGTTGGTACAGGAAACAAAGCGGATGAGGAAATGATGGGCAGATTTGGTGTCCAGGACAGGAACACAGAAAGACAGATGTTGATCGATTTTGAAAAAAGGATGGAAATGGCTGTGGTGAATATTTTCTTCCAGAAGAGAGAGGAGCATAGGGTGACTTATGAAAGTGGAGGTCGGAGCACACAGGTAGACTACATCTTGTGTAGGGGATGTAATTTGAAGGAAGTCAGTGACTGCAAAGTAGTAGTAGTGGGTGAGAATGTTGCCAAACAGCATAGGATGGTGATGTACAGGATGATGCTTATGGTGAGGAAGGTGAAAAAGGCAAAGGCAGAGCACAAGACAAAGTGGTGCAAACTGAAAAAGGAAGAGTGTTGGGTTGTCTTCAAGAAGGAGTTGAAACCAGGAAGCCAGGAAGTGCTTCCAGATGACTGGACAACCACAGCCAATGTGATCAGGGAGACAGGTAGGAGAGTGCTTGGTGTGTCCTCTGGAAGGAAAGTAGATGAGGAGACTTGGTGGTGGAATGAGGAAGTGCAGGAGTGTGTACAAAGGAAGAAGTAAACCAAACAGAGGGTGTATGATGACTTGTATGATAGGTTGGACAGTAAGGAGGGAGAAAATGATCTATACAGGTTAGCACAGCAGAGAAATAGAGATGGGAAAGACGTGCAGCAAGTTAGAGTGATTAAGGACAGAGAGAGAAATGTATTGACTAATGACAGAAGTGTGCTGGGAAGATGGAAAGAGTACATTGAAGAACTGATGAATGAGGAAAATGAGCGAGAAAAAAAGAGTAGAAGGGGTGACCGTTGAGGACCAGGAAGTTGCAAAGATTAATAAGGGTGAAGTGAGGAGGGCATTGAAGAGGATGAAGAGTGGAAAGGCAGTTGGTCCTGATGACATACTGGTTGAGCTATGGAAGTGTCTAGGGGTAGTAGCAGATTTTCTGACAAGAATATTCAACAAGGTCTTATAAAGTGAGCAGATGCCAGAGAAATGGAGAAGTGTTCTTGTGGCCATTTTTAAGAACAAGGGAGATGTATAGAGTTGTGACAACTACAGAGGGATAAAGTTGATGAGCCATACAATGAAGTTATGGGAAAGAATAGTGGAAGCTAGACTAAATGTAGAGGTCAGCATTTGTGAACAACGGTTTGGTTTCATGCTAAGAAAGAGCACCACAGATGCAGTGTTTGCTTTGAGGATGTTAATAGCGAAGTAAAGAGAAGGTCAGAGGGAGCTGCATTGTGCCTTCGTGGATCTCTAGAAAGCATATGACAGGGTGCCAAGAGAAGAACTGTGGTATTGCATAAGGAAATCTGGAGTGGCAGAGAAGTATGTTAGAGTGGTGCAGGACATGTATGAGGGATGTAAGACAGTTGTGAGGTGTGCTGTCGGTGTAACAGAAGAGCTCAAGGTGAAGGTGGGACTGCATCAAGGGTCAGCTCTCAGCCCCTTCTTGTTTGCTATGGTGATGGACAGGTTGACAGATGAGGTGAGACAAGAATCTCCATGGACTATGATGTTTGCAGATGACATTGTGATCTGTAGTGAGAGCAGAGAACAAGTGGAGGAAAGCCTAGAGAGGTGGAGGTATGCCCTGGAAAGGAGGGGAATGAAGTTTAGCCTCAGTAAGACAGAATACATGTGTGTGAACAAAAAGGACCCAAGAGGAACAGTGAGGTTACAGGGGGCAGAGATAAACAAGGTGGAGGATTTTGAGTACTTAGGGTCAACAATCCAGAGCAATGGAGAGTGTGGAAAAGAGGTGACGAAGCGTGTGCAGGCAGGTTGGAATGGATGGAGAAAAGTGTCCGGTGGGATGTGTGATAGGAGAATATCGGCAAGAATGAAGGGAAAAGTGTACAAGACGGTGATGATACCAGCGATGTTGTATGGTTTGGAAACAGTGGCCCTGGGGAAAAGACAGGAGGCAGAGCTGGAGGTAGCAGAGATGAAAATGTTGAGGTTCTCTTTGGGAGTAACGAGGATGGATAGGATCAGGAATGAGTACATCAGAGGGACAGCACATGTAAGAGGTTTTGGAGACAAAGTCATAGAGGCTAGATTGAAATGGTTTGGACATGTACAGAGGAGGGACAATGAGTATATTGGTAGTAGGATGTTGAGGTTGGAACTACCAGGCAGAAGGCCAGATGCCCGAGCCACCTCAACTGGCCCCTCTCAATGCGGAGGAGCAGCAGATATACTCCGAGCTCTCCCCGGATGGCGGAGCTTCTCACCTTATCTCTAAGGGAGAACCCCGCCTCCCGGCGAAGGAAGCTCATTTCAGCCGCTTGTTTCCGTGATCTTGTTCTTTCGGTCATTACCCAAAGCTCGTGACCATAGGTGAGGGTTGGAACGTAGATCGACTGGTAAATTGAGACCTCGCCTTGCGGCTCAGCTCCTTCACCACGACGGACCGGTACAGGCACCGCTTAACAGCACAGGCTGCTGCAATCTGTCTGTCGATCTCTCGCTCTCTCTGTGACAATCTCTCTGTCGATCTCCTTCCCTCACTCGTAAACAAGACCCCAAGATACTTAAACTCCTCCACTTGGGGCAGGACCTCATTCCCGACCCGGAGGGTGCATTCCACCATTGTCCGACTGAGAACCATGGCCTCGGACTTGGAGGTACTCATCTTCATCCCGGCTGCTTCGCACTCAGCTGCGAATCGCTCCAATGAGAGCTGGAGGGCCCGATTTGATGAAGCCAAAAGGACAACATCATCCGCAAAAAGCAGAGACAATATCCGATGGCCACCAAACCAGAACCCCTCATCGCCTCGACTGCGCCTAGAAATTCTGTCCATAAAAATTATGAACAGAATCGGTGACAAAGGACAGCCTTGGCGGACTCCAACTCCCACTGGAAACGAATCCGACCTGCTGTTACCAATACGGACCAAACTCTGGCTCCGGTGATACAGTGACCGAATAGCTCGTAGCAACGGATCTGGAACGCCGTACTCACGGAGCATGCCCCACAAGATCTTTCGAGGGACACGGTCGAAAGCCTTCTCCAAATCCACAAAGCACATGTGGACAGACCAACACGTG
>CM045733.1:1910000-1915000 GCA_024760905.1 Plotosus lineatus
GGAAGAAATATTTCACACCCCCCCCTCCCATGACTCTAAATAGTGTTTACTGCACTTCATATTGTTTGCCCGGTGCTTTTTCTCTACACCATAGGTAACACAGTGAGAGCGCCAAAGCCACCAACTGTACAGTGGTATGAAAAAGTATCTGAACCTTTTGGAATTTCTCACATTTCTGCATAAAATCACCATCAAATGTGATCTGATCTTTGTCAAAATCACACAGATGAAAAAACAGTGTCTGCTTTAACTAAAACCACCCAAACGTTTATAGGTTTTCATATTTTAATGAGGATAGCATGCAAACAATGACAGAAGGGGGAGGAATAAGTAACTGAACCATCACATTTAATATTTAATATTAAACTCATATATACATATAACTGAACTGGGAAGGAGAGGCACTCAGTCTGTCTATTGTAAACAATGGATGCAGCGTCATTGCATCATGACGTCAGCGTACGACATAGGTGTGTCTAAACTCAAAATGTGACCTTTTTTTGGGGGGAAAAAAAAACGTAAAATCGAAAAAACGTAAAACGGATGAATGTAAGTCAGGGAGCGTCTCTATATATATATATATATATATATATATATATATATATATATATATATATATATATATATATATATATATATATATATATATATATATATATATATATATATATATACAAAAGGACAGGACAAAGGCTTTCTATTGAAACTCCATTTATCACTACAGATCTGTTTCGAGGGGTGGTGAAACCACCCCCTCTCTTCAGGTGATTACAGAAGAATCTGATTCTTCTGTAATCACCTGAAGAGAGAGGATGGTTTCACCACCCCTCGAAACAGATCTGTAGTGATAAATGGAGTTTCAATAGAAAGCCTTTGTCCTGTCCTTTTGTTTATTTGCTCTACCAAAAAGTATTGAGCACTCTCCTACGGAAGGATCTACTCAGAAAATCCTATATATATATATATATATATATATATATATATATATATATATATATATCACCTTTAGACCGAGAGAGACAGTGAGGAGGGAAAAGAAGAAAATGGGATGTAAACAATGAACAGGGAAAGACACAATATGAGAAACAGAGAGCTGGAAAAGAGATAAATACATTTTAATGAGAATTGCATGGCACAGAACATAGGAGTGAAATAAATGGGTGGATGAATTAAAATAGATTAATTTTGAGAGATTTTAATGGAATGATCACATGTGATGAGAGAAAGATGGGGGTGTGATTTGGGAGATGAAGTTGTTTCCGTGGTTCCTGGCAGTTTAGTACTACTGGAGAATGGAATCTGTAATTAAACAGTCAGTGCTAATTGGGCACACACACACACACACACACACACACACACACACACACACACACACACACACACACACACACACACACACACACACACACACACACACACACACATGATCCACACACTAACGCATCATGAAGCTGAGAGTGTTAAATGGGTGTTGAACGTTGATGGTGTAGAACAGCACACCTGTACTATTGGCTCCAGTTCTCATGGATGTTATTTAAATTATGCTGAACAGATTGTGTGGGATTTAAAAGAGCCATTCATGGGTGTAGCGAGTAAGAATATTCTTTGCATTATGCTTAAAATAAAATTTTAGCTTAGCGTTCACCTTCTCGAGGTGGGAACAACAGTTTGGTTTCATGCCAAGAAAGAGCACCATAGGTGCATTGTTTGCTTTGAGGATGTTCATAGAGAAGTACAGAGAAGGTCAGAGGGAGCTGCATTGTGCCTTTGTGGATCTGGAGAAAGCATATGACAGGGTGCCGAGAGAGGAACTGTGGTATTGTATGAGGAAGTCTGGAGTGGCAGAGAAGTATGTTAGAGTGGGGCAGGACATGTATGAGAGATGTAAGACAGTGGTGAGGTGTGCTTGCATCAAGGGTCAGCTCTCAGCCCCTTCTTGTTTGGTATGGTGATGGACAGGCTGACAGAAGAGGTTAGACAAGAATCTCCATGGACTATGATGTTTGCAGATGACATCGTGATCTGTAGTGAGAGCAGAGAACAAGTGGAGGAAAATCTAGAGAGGTGGAGGAATGCCCTGGAAATGAGGGGAATGAAGGTTAGCCTCAGTAAGACAGAATACATGTGTGTGAATGACAAGGACCCAAGAGGAACGGTGAGGTTACAGGGGGCAGAGATTAGGAAGGTGGAGGATTTTAAGTACTTCGATTTTAAGTACTCCAGAGCAATGGAGAGTGTGGAAAAGAGGTGAAGAAGCGTGTGCAGGCGGGTTGGAATGGTTGGAGAAAAGTGTCCGGTGTGATGTGTGATAGGAGAGTATCGGCAAGAATGAAGGGAAAAGTGTACAAGACGGTGTTGAGGCCAGCGATATTGTATGGTTTAGAAACAGTGGCCCTGGGGAAAAGACAGGAGGCAGAGCTGGAGGTAGCAGAGATGAAAATGTTGAGGTTCTCTTTGGGAGTAACGAGGATGGATAGGATCAGGAATGAGTACATCAGAGGGACAGCACATGTTCGATGTTTTGGAGACAAAGTCAGAGAGGCTAGATTGAGATGGTTTGGACATGTACAGAGGAGGGATAGTGAGTATATTGGTAGTATAATGCTGAGGTTGGAACTACCAGGCAAAAGGTCAATGTAATATAATAATATTCGATAATAATATTCAAAATAGTCGATCTGTGTAGGTAGCCCCTGGCCCTCTAGTTTCTGTGGAAACATTTGTCGGAATGTTCGTATTGGAAGGGCATTCCCTTGTGCTCCTGTATCCACTTTCAGTTTCAGATTGTAGTTCTTGTCATTCCTGTTAAGGTCTACTTTGACTATAACGAATGCTTGATCAGGTGGTTTGTCGTGGTTGCTACACTTGTTGACTGAAGATATTTGTAATGACTCGAAAGTAATTGTCTCAAACCACTCGTTCATACTGTGGATTTCTCCTTTTCTGCTCCCTGATGAATGGATTTGGCGTCTATGTGAAGGGCTTCTTCTGTTTGACTAGTCCTTTCTGTGGCCATTTCCTCTTCTATCTCCTCCTCGTCTTGAATATTTTGTAGTCATGCACAACTTTTTCCAGTGTCCTTGTTTGCCACAAGCATCACAGATGGAATTGTGACCTGGGCACATCTCTGGTGGTTGACGTGGATGATCACGTCCACATTTCAGGCAATGAGATTGATAAGATAAGATAAGATAAGATAAGATCCAGCTTTATTAATCTCACAATGGAGAAATTCACTGTTACAGGCTCTTGAGGTACCATCAGTAGGGGGTGCAAAAATAGATACAAATACAAACATACACACATACATATATATTATATAAGTAAATAAATAAATAGATACATAAATAGTATAAATTAATAAACAATAAAAGAAAAGAATGGAGCAGCTTTATAGACTGGCCTATATTAAAGTGTAATGTATCTGAGTGCAGAGTAGATGGGTTGATATGGTTGACAGTCAGTGGGGTAGATGTGGTTGATTAAAGTGGGCGGGGTTTTTATTGCACATAACCGGTATTTTCACAGACAGTTACAAAGTGGCGTTGTACAGTCTGACAGCGGTGGGAATGAACGACCTGCGGTAGCGCTCCTTCCTGCACTGAGGATGCCTCAGTCGTCCACTGAAGGAGCTGCTTAGCTTCTCTACAGTCTGGTGTAGTGGGTGAGAGCTGTTGAACAGGATGGATGTGAGCTTTGCTACCATCCTCCTCTCACTCACCTCCTCCACAGAGTCCAGTGGGCAGCCGAGGACAGCGCTGGCCCTCCTGACCAGCTTGTTCCGTCTCTTTCTGTTCCGCTCTGCGCTGCCCGGGGCCCAGCAGATGGCAGCGTAGAGGATTGCAGAGGCTACCACAGAGTCATAAAAAGTCCTGAGCAGAGGTCTGCATACGCCGAAGGACCCGAGTCTCCTCAGAAGGTGGAGGCGACTCTGTCCCTTCTCGTACAGGGCGTTGGTGTTGTGGGACCAGTCCAGTTTATTGTTAAGGTGAACACCCAGGTACTTGAAACTGTCCACTGTCTCAATGTCCTGTCCCTGGATGTTCACTAGTGAGTGTGTGTGTGTGTGTGTGTGTGTGTGTGTGTGTGTGTGTGTGTGTGTGTGTGTGTGTGTGTTTGTATGTGTGTGCACGTGTGTGTGTGTGTGTGTGTGTGAATGTGTGTGTGTGTGTGTGTGTGTGTGTGTGTGTGTGAATGTGTGTGTTTGTGTTATGTGTGTGTGTGTGTGTGAATGTGTGTGTGTGTGTGTGTGTGTGTGTGTGTGTGAATGTGTGTGTGTGTGTGTGTGTGTGTGTGTGTGTGTGTGTGTGAATGTGTGTGTGTGTGTGTGTGTGTGTGTGTGTGTGTGTGTGTGTGTGTGTGTATGTGTGTGTGTGTGTGTGTGTGTGTGTGTGTATGTGTGTATGTGTGTATGTGTGTGTGTGTGTGTGTATGTGTGTGTGTGTGTGTGTGTGTATGTGTGTGTGTGTGTGTGTGTGTGTGTGTGTGTGTGTGTGTGTGTGTGTGTGTGTGTGTGTCCTGGGATCACCAGGATAAATTTCACAGCATTCTCTCTAATATCTTTCTGTGTGAGATTTAAGTGCTCTCGACCTTTCATTTTTCTGAGAGGGTCCTCTTCATACAACTGACTTTCTTCCTTCTCACACACTCCCTACTTTTCTCTCGCCATCCCCAACCCCCCACAACCCCCCTCCCCCCCATCCAGACCCATATGTCCATGTGGACTATATTTTAAATAGTGGATAAAAGTGCTGTTCCTCCATGGTCGGTGGGGGTCGTTTGATCGGGAAGGCAATATCTAATGGGTGGGGACTGAATATGACTAAATTAGGGAGAATATTGGGGCAATTAATCAATTAATCACTTAATCAATGAAATAATCAACGAATGTGCTGTTCTTCGAGTCTTATTCTTATGCAGCTGATGTGCTGTCGCTGCTGTGCCGGTGCTTCCTGTAATTAACGATTACCAGCCCTTCAGCTCACAATCTCACAGAAAAG
>CM045733.1:1927500-1940000 GCA_024760905.1 Plotosus lineatus
TTCCCCCGCCATCGGAACCAGCTCACCACCAGGTGGTGATCGGTTGACAGCTCAGCTCCTCTCTTCACCTGAGTGTCCAGAACATGCAGCCACAAGTCCGGTAACATGACTACAAAGTCTACCATCCAACTGCAGCCTAGGGTGTCCTGGTGCCAAGTGCACTCATGAACACCCTTATGTTCATACATGGTGTCCGTGATTGACAAACTGTGAGGAGTACAGAAATCCAACAACGAAACACCACTCGGGCTCAGACTGGAGAGGCCGTACTTACCAATCACACCCTTCCAGGTCACTATCATTGCCAACATGGACGTTGAAGCCTCCCAGGACAACAAGGGAGTCTCCCAGGGGAATGTTCTCCAACACACCTCCTAAAGACTGCAAGAAGGGTACTCTGAAACTGTCCTTTGGTGCATGAGCACAAATAACAGTCTGGAACCCCTACCCACCCCACCTGAAGGCGGAGGGAAGCTACCTTTCGTTGACTGTGGAGAACCCCAATGTGTGGGCACCGAGATGGGGAGGCAACAAGGATGCCCACACTGGCTTGCCACCTCTTCCCATGAGCAGCTTCAGAGTGGAATAAGGTACAGTCCCTCTCAAGATGGGTGGTTCCAGAGCCCAAGCTATGCTTTGAAGTGGGTCCGACTATATCTAGTTGGTATGTCTCCACCTCACGCACCAACTCAGTCTCCGTCCCTGCCAGAGAGGTGACATTCTATGTCCCAAGAGTCAGAGTCAGTAGCTGAGGATCAGTCCGACAGAACCCATGCCTTCGCTACCCACCTCACTCTTTGACCTCTATAGCCCTTCCCACAGGTGGTGGGTGCATGGGAGGGTGGACCCATAGTTACCGTACAGACTGGGCCTGGCCTGGCTCAGTGGGCAGAAGCCCGACCTACAGGTACTCGCCTTCGAGCCCCACCCCTAGGCCTGGTCCCCGGTGACCTGCATCTGGGCAAAGCAATACTGTATCCTTGTATTTAGTTTCTTCATACGGTCTTTTGAACTGCGCATCATCTGGACCTTCACCTAGGACCTGTTTGCTTTGGGTTACCCTAACAGGGACATAATGTCCCCAACAACATAGTTCCTAGAATCATTCGGACACGCAAACCCCTCCACTTTTATATACTAGCACTTCAAAATTCACGGAACTAAACTGAGCTATTTGGGTTAAATATATATTTAGGAAATAAATGACATGATTTTATATGGCACCATTTGGAATTATACTGAAAAACTTATATGAGGGCGAGCTTGTAAGTCAAAACATTCATTAGCTAAATCAAAAAATCCCATCTGAAATAATTTAAAACCAATTAATAGCCCTACCGATCATCGACTGCGGCAAAGATGTCACATGGGCAGACATGAGGTGGTGCGTAACAGAGGAGGAGGAGGAGAATGTTGTGTGTGTGCATGCTACAAATGCCAGCAAAAAATGCTCACGATGTGCCTCCACAAGGCCAATGTTTCTCAAATAGTGGGGCGGTTTGATGCCGGGAGGCGGGGGGGGGGGGGTATATGACCCTGGGGAACATGCTTTTTTGCCATACAGCACTAGAATTAGGTGTAATCTACAGTAGGCGGCAGTGGCGCTCTCACTGTGTTCCCTATGGTATAGGGAAAAAGCACCGAGCAAACGATATGAAGTGCAGTAACACTATTTATAGTCGTGTGTGGAGTGCTAGGGGGTGTTTTTTTTTTCCTTCTTATAGGGGGTATCACCGAAAATAATTGAGAAGCACCGCACAAGGCGTTCTCGGAGTGTGGAGGAATACACGTGAAAGAATATGAGGCTAATCAGCCCAGAAAAGCCATTTCCCCAGCAGAGCTTGAAAATCAAAATTTTGCTGGTTGGCTGTGGCAAATCTTTGATAGGATCGAAGGTCGTATCATGGAAAATTCATTATAAAAAACACCCGTAACTCAAGCAACCAGTGTATTTTCCACTGGCTGTTTTTTTTTGTTTGTTTGTTTTTATTTATTTATTTATTTATTTATTTTTACATGTTTGGTAATAAGCATACTTGAGTAATTCCTAAAGTAGTAGTAGCCAACTCAAATAATACTGATGTATGTTTTAAGTATGGAAGAATTTAGCATTATATTGTATAATGTATTCATTATCATATAACATCGTCCATTTTTATATGCAGTTCTTAATAATTTGAATTGTTGTATATACTCGTCTGATTGTTTGAAGAAGAGTAAAGTGGAATAGATATTAATATCTTACTATGTACAAGAATATTTATCTCTAATCCCCGGCCTCTTTCTACATGCTACTGTAGCCTTGTGCACAATATGATATTCAAAAGTACTTGAGCAGAAGTATATTGAAGTATAGTTTATGAACCAGAGCATACAGCATATGCCAGATAATAGTTCATACACCAGAGTATATCGGGGGCAGTGGTGGTCTAGTGGTATAGGGCGCTGAATCGCTGATCCAAAAGTTGGGGGTTCGAGTCCCACTCTCCACAAGCTTGTCACTGTCCCCCCCCCCCAGTGCGGCCAACTGGGTTATCAAAGGCCGGCCATGTCTCTCACTGTCTATGGTGTGAGGCATGTAAAAGAACCATTGCTGACTTTCGTAAAGAGGAGCTGCAAAGCCGTCGGCATGTTTCCGCCCTGCGATGGCCTGGCGAGCTGTCCAGGGTGTACTCTGTCCTCGCCCGAAGTTGGCTCGGATGGGCGCCAGCCTCCTCGCGACCCTAATTAGGATTAAGTGGGTACAGAAAATGAACTGAATCAGAGTATATGGTATATATACCACGGTATAGTTGATGAATAAGAGCATGTAGCGTTTGTCCGAGTATAGTTTATGTGCCAGAGCATACAGTACATATTGGAGTGTCGTTTATGTACCAGTCTAAATGACTCGAGGAGGTGTTCAGTGCAGTATTTTGGAAATGTTGATCGGTGCTGGTTACTAGTTCAGATGGAAGTCAGTATTTGAAGAGAAGTAAACAAGTGTAAGTTCTTACATCCTGACATTTAAAACGTTATGTGCACTGGGCGGAAGGAAGCGGTGCTTGTAGCTGTGTAAATTGGAGGTATATTTGGAAGTATTTGAGTATTCTGAGCTCAGCTTGTTTTATATCCTTGTAAATCCTATTGTAGATTTATGAGTCCCTTACAGATGTTTGACAGATGTTTTTGGCCATGAATGAAGAATAATCAGTTTAAGCGTGTGAGCCAGATGGACTGATTCCTGTTTAATATGAAAAGAGGCGTGAGTATTAAACCCTGTAGTGTAGTTACAGTGAGAATTTTTGCTGTGAGATGAATATTATCCTGAATATAACTTCAATGTATTAAATAATTGGATTTGGATTCAGACCAAACTGGGCATGTGTTCATGACTATATTTACACCATGTTGGTGTCTGTTTTGCACATATTTTTTTTTTCTTTTTTTTTTTTTCTTTTTTTATTTTTTACCAATTACTGCGTTTTATACTAAAAAGATAAGCAGATGGACTGAACTGGGCTCATGATGGTGATACGGCCCAGTGTTCAGGCCGATATTAATAGAGTTATTAGTACAACATAAGCAGAAATTAGACTCTGTGTGCTTTAATGGTGACTTTAATACAGTGGTACCTTGAGTTACGAGTGTCTTTTATAACGAATTTTCCATGATACGAGCTTCGAGCCCACCAAAAATCTGCCCCATCCTACCAGCAAAATTTAGATTTTTGAAATGGCTTTTCTGGGCCAATTCGCCTCGTATTCTTCTATGTGTATTCCACCGCGCTCTGAGAATGTCTTGTGCTTTTCAATTATTTTCTGTGACACCTGCTATAGAAAGAAAAGAAAAAACATTCCCCCGCAGCGCCCCACGCATGACTATAAATAGTGTTTACTGTCATATAATATCATTTGCTCGGTGCTTTTTCCCTATACCATAGGGAACACAATGAGAGCACCACTGCCACCTACAGTAGAGGATGCGCAATTACACTTAGTTATAGTATGATATGGCAAAAAAGCATGTTCCCCAGGGGCATATGTGACCCCCCGACATCACACTGGCTCCCCACTGGGGGGGTGTGCACTCCACTATTTGAGAAGCACTGGCCTAGTGGGAGCTCACGACGAGCCATTCCTCGCTGGCATTTGTAGTGTGCACACACACAAAATTCTCCTCCTCCTCCTCTGTTACGCATCACCTCATGCCTGCCCATGTGACATCTTCACCACAGTCAATGATCGGAAGGGTTAGTTGACTTATTGTTTATTCTTGTTTTATTATTAATCATTATTAATTAGTTTTAATGTTAATGTACATGTATTATTATTATTATTATTATTATTATTATTATTATTATTATTATTATTATTATTATTATTATGAAATATTTATTGTTTTTACATGTTCATCTGTAATATATTAGGTCAAATATATGTGTTTGTGTTAGGTTGTATGAGTTTGGGAGTCTGTTGGAACAGATAAATTGTTTTTCTATTATTTACGATGGGAATTTTTGTTTTATCTAACAAACATTTTGACGTACGAGCTCGCCCTTGGAACAGATTAATTTCGTAAGTCAAGCTACCACTGTACTAGAAAATGGATTTTTTTTCATTTACATTACTAGAATTGTTGTAATTAATGATAAATAATATATCATTAAAGGAACACATTTTTTATTAATCTACAAATAAAATTAATAATTTTATGTAATGCCTGTAAATTCCAAACGCAGACTACTGAACGTACTTACAGTAAGCTGGTGTAAGTTTTTACAGGAGTTTATGTCAGTGTATTTTTTTAATCATTTATGTTAATTAACTACTTTCATATGATAAAGTATTTTGGGGTCTGACAGAACCCATGACTTCAGCTACCACCCGACCCACACTGCTCCTGACCCCTATAGCCCCTCCCGCAGGTGCTGGGTTAATGGGAGAAACTATTATGATTATTATTATTATTATTACTATTATTATTATTATTATTATTATTATTATTATTATTGTCGTTGTTGTTGCTGCTGTTGTGGTGGTGGTGGTGGTGGTTGTTGTTATTATTATATTATTATTATTGTTGTTGTTGTTGTTATTATTATTATTATTATTATTATTATTATTATTATTATTATTATTATTATTATTATTATTATTATATTATGTGAAATTGTTGAGTATATTCTTATAATAACCAGTGAGAGATCAGAACTTCGCCTTTTTTTCCTGACGTGTTCTCCGCCATGTCCATGTGCTGTAGTGTGTGATGCTGTGATTATATAATACACTGAACACTATATTAAATTATAGAGTACAAACTCGGAGAGAGAAAATAGATTATATAGCTTTATACTGTAGGGGAAAAGCCCCGACAGGGCAGGCTGTGCCTGTTTTATCATATTCCTCGTCCACATTAGTGCCTTTGTGATTGATATTAGAGTGAATATTGGATTCGATTACAGAGTGAAATCCCAAACGGAAGTGGAATCGAGTGTTGTTTTAGAAACAGCGAAACTGACCGGATTGGACATGTGTTCTCTGATTTATTTATCCCACATCACTGTCTTGTCTCTCTGACATGAATTAGATACAATATTCCTTTTTACTTTAGAAACTTCTACAGATGAGACAAAACTGGAACTTTCTCCACATTTCAGATCTCAGTTATTAGTGGAAACACATAATCGGGACCAGGCCGGAAAGGAGGCCGAACACCTGGAGGTCTCCATGTAGCATTTTTTTTAAGTGTGACACATAGACAGACAGATGGACAGATAGATAGATAGATGGACAGATAGATAGATAGATAGATAGATAGATAGATAGGTAGGTAGGCAGATGGATGGACGGAAACATAAAATTAAATTATTCCATAATTATATTGCATGTGATGTTACAGTTTACCTTGCAACATTCACATGGAGATTAGTTTAATAAACATTGAATATTTGTGTTTGGATTTTTTTATTCATGTGTCATGTAATGTATCACTGTCTATCTTATGACTTGTACTCGTCGGCGGCAGCCGTACGTCTCGAGAGACGATGGTGTAGCGCTATGGCGGTATTGCATTTGCGGTAGTGACTGTAAAGGCCCACCCTAGAGTGACAGTTTCTTAAACAATGATTGCATACAAAAGGGCTTTGAGATCGGTACGTGACCCAACCACCTAAGTCGTCTCTGGCTCATCAGTACGAGCAGACTTGGCATGTCAGTACGCTGTAGTCCCTCGGTGTTAGTTACTCTGTCTTGCCATTTTATATGGAGCAGACGCCCGAGACAGCGGAGGTGGAAGCTGTTGAGCCGCTTTTCCTGACCGGCGTACGTGGACCAGACCTCACTGCCATAAAGGAGTGTGCTGAGTACACAGGCCTGGTAGACACGTAGCTTGGTGTTCTCCGTTAGCTGGGTGTTACTCCATACACGCTTGTTCAGTTTGGACATCACTGCGGCGGCTTTCCCGATTCTGCATGAGATCTCTATGTCGAGAGAGAGAGTGTTGGTGATAGTGGATCCCAGGTAGGTGAAGGAGTCCACGACCTCAAGCTGCGTGTTGTTTATGTTGATGTTTGTGACTGTGTTTGTGCCCTGGGCCAGAATGTTTGTCTTCTTCAGGCTGATGGTCAGTCCGAATTCATTACAGGCATGGGACAGGCGATTGACTAGCTCTTGAAGACCAGCCTCAGTGTGGGATGTCAGTGCGGCGTCATCCGCGAACAGCATCTCGCGGATGAGGACCTGCCTCACCTTCGTCTTAGCGCGCAGTCAAGCTATGTTAAACAATTTTCCATCTGATCTGGTGTGGATATGGATCCCTTCCTCACTGTCAGAGAAGGCATACTGAAGAAGCATCGAGAAGAATATCCCAAAGAGTGTCGGAGCTAGGACGCAGCCTTGCTTCACACTGGGAAAGCTGCAGAAGTCCCACCATTGAAGCAGACTGTGCTGTGCATGTCCTCGTGAAAGGAGGTCACGATTTGAAGTAACCTTTGAGGACATCCAATCTTCTGCAGGAGGCTGAAGAGTCCGCTTCTGCTGACCCTGACCGGGTCGAATGCTATAGTCAGGTCTATGAAAGCAATGTACAGGGGCTTCTGCTGCTCCCGACACGACTCTTGCAGTTGACGAAGTGAGAAGATCATATCGACTGTGGATCGGCCTGCCCTGAAACCACACTGCGATTCTGGGTACACCCGGGAAGCAAGAATCTGAAGGCGAGTAAGGACAACACGAGACTTTCCCTATGATGTGTCATATCTGTAATGTATCATTGTCTATCTTATGACTTGTACTACGTTATAATAAACTAGAGGTGCACTCAGGGAGTGTCAGGTAGCTCCGCCCAGCAGCATGGATCATGTGGTAAATATTGCTGATATGGTTCTGGTTCTGCTTACACATATACAGTGATCCCTCGTTACTTCATGCTTCAGTTTCTCGGCTTCAATGTATCGTGGATTTTTCAAAAATATTCATCGAAAAAAAAAGGAAATTATGAAAAAAGAGGGGAAAAGTTAAGGAAAATGCCACAAAACAAGACCAATTATGCAAAAAAAAAAAAAAAAAAAAAAAAAAAAAAACAACCCAACAAAACTACTTACATTTGTATGTGAGGCACGCGTCTGTATGTGTGTGTATTTATATTTTATTCACATCATTGTTCACTTCAATTATTCCTTAACATCTGGGGATGATCTTGGGGCGCCTTCATGGCGAAACTTGGGCTGATTTGGCCTGATGGTGCCCATCCCTCTCCAAGTCGTAGAAACATGCTGACGGCTTTGCAGCTCCTCTTTACGAAAGTCAGCAATGGTTCTTTTACATCAACCTCTCACCATAGACAGTGACAGACATGGCCCGCCTTTGATAACCCAGTTAGCTGCACTGGGGGTCAGTGACAACCCTGTGGGGGACTCGAACCCCCAACCTTAGGATCAGCGAGCCTACGCCCTGTCCACTAGACCACCACTGCCCGTATATTATTCACATTACGTTTAATTGTTATTGTCGATCCTACTTCACGGAAATCAGCGGTCGTGGGGGGTCTCGGTCCCAATGAACCGCGGCAAGTGAGTTATCCCTGTACTCATCTTATAATTAGTTCTCCAGTACGTAGTTGTAAACAAATTAGCAAAGGCATTCTCTAGTATTCAGAAAGTGTGAGCTGGCTGGGATTTGCCCTTTTATGGTCAGTTCATGTCAAAAGTTTCTTATTTAAGGTCCATAACTGGTTTCCTGATTGTGTTCCACGGTAACATCAAGTCTATCGGCTTTCGTTTGAGACCTTGATTTTACTCTTTTAAGGTCACTCAAGTCCAAACAAAGTGGCATCAAGGCAGCGCCGGACAGACAGGAACCGTACACACATTTTCGAATCGTGAAATCCCCTGTGGTCTGATTATATGTGTCACTCAAGGCCATCCAAAGGGGATTTCACTGGTCGAAAGTGTGTGTGCGGTTTCCTCGCTGTCCCTCACTGCCGTGATGCCATGTTTCCGAGATATATCAGGGTCCGTGGTGCAGGGAGGAGAACTGCACACGAATTCGAAAGGCCAGGGTTTATCACATCAGCACAGAAAGAGACGCAGCAAAAAGAACCAAAATGCAAAAGTCAAGCTTCTAAAAAAAAAAACTCACTCGGCCCACAAAACTAAAAAACTAAGGTTCCAGAGAAAACGCAGATGGACTGGTGTGTATGAAGCTAACATCAGCAACATTAGCAAATAGAAAGAAAACCTGTCAGACACATCAGACATATAGACAGAGCTGAATCTTCTTCTTCTTCTTTTACTTTCGGCTGCTCCCTTCAGGGGTCGCCACAGCAAATCATCCGCCTCCACCTCACCCTGTCCTCCGCATCTTCTTTTCTGACTCCAACAACCTTCATGTCTTCCTTCACCACATCCATAAATCTCTTCTTCGGTCTTCCTCGAGGCCTTCTGCCTGGTAGTTCCAACCTCAGCATCCTACTGCCAATATACTCACTATCCCTCCTCTGTACATGTCCAAACCATCTCAATCTAGCCTCTCTGACTTTGTCTCCAAAACATCTTACGTGGGCTGTCCCTCTGATATACTCATTTCTGATCCTATCCATCCTCGTTACTCCCAGGAGAACCTCAACATTTTCATCTCCGCTACCTCCAGCTCTGCCTCCTGCCTTTTCCTCAGCGCCACTGTTTCTAAGCCATACAACATCGCTGGCCTCACCACCATCTTGTACACTTTTCCCTTCATTCTTGCTGACACTCTCCTATCGCACATCACACCTGATACTTTTCTCCAACCATTCCAGCCTGCCTGCACACGCTTCTTCACCTCTTTTCCACACTCTCCATTGCTCTGGATTGTTGAGCCTAAGTACTTAAAATCCTCCACCTTCGTTATCTCTGCTCCCTGTAACATCACCGTTCCTCCTGGGTCCTTCTCATTCACACACATGTATTCTGATTTTCTGAGGCTAACCTTCATTCCTCTCCTTTCCAGGGCATACCTCCACCTCTCGAGATTTTCCTGCACTTGTTCTCTGCTCTCACTACAGATCACGATGTCATCTGCAAACATCATAGTCCATGGAGATTCTTGTCTCACCTCGCCTGCCACCCTGGCCATCACCCTAGCAAACAAGAAGGGGCTCAGAGCTGACCCTTGATGCAGTCCCACCTCCACCTTGAATTGCCGGTCACACCGACAGCACACCTCACCACTGTCTTACATCTCTCATACATGTCCTGCACCACTCTAACATACTTCTCTGCCACTCCAGACTTCCTCATGCAATACCACAGTTCTTCTCTTGGCACCCTGTCATATGCTTTTTCCAGATCCACAAAGGCACAATGTAGCTCCCTCTGACCTTCTCTGTACTTCTCTATTAACATCCTCAAGGCAAACATTGCATCTGTGGTGCTCTTTCTTGGCATGAAACCAAACTGTTGTTCACAAATGCTGACCTCTGCCCGTAGTCTAGCTTCCACTATTCTTTCCCATAACTTCATCGTATGGCTCATCAACTTTATCCCTCTGTAGTTGCTGCACCCCTGCCCGCCTCCCTTGTTCTTAAAAATGGGCACCAGCACACTTCTCCTCCACTCCTCCGGCATCTGCTCACTCTCTAGTACCGTGTTGAATGTTCTTGTCAGAAAATCTACTGCTACCTCTCCTAGACACTTCCATACCTCCACAGGTATATCATCAGGACCAACTGCCTTTCCATTCTTCATCCTCTTCAATGCCCTTCTCACTTCACCCTTACTGATCTTTGCTACATCCTGCCCCTCAATGGTTACCTCTTCTACTCTTTTTTCTCTCTCATTTTCCTCATTCATCAGCTCTTCAAAGTACTCTTTCCATCTTACCAGCACACTTCTGTCATCAGTCAATAGAGTTCCTCTCTGTCCTTTATCAATCTAACTTGCTGCACGTCCTTTCCATCTCTATTTCTCTGCTGTGCCAACCTGTATAGATCATTTTCTCCTCTTTACTATCCAACCTATCATACAAGTCATCATATGCCCTCTGTTTGGCCTTAGCCACTGCTACTTTCGCCTTGCGCTGTGTCTCCCTGTACTCCTGTTTACTCCCTTCGGTCCTCTCAATGTCCCACTTCTTCTTGGCTAACCTTTTCCTTTGTACACACTCCTGCACTTCCTCATTCCACCACCAAGTCTCCTTATCTACTTTCCTTCCAGAGGACACACCAAGTACTCTCCTACCTGTGTCCCAATGAAGCCGCATTAAGAGATGTTTGAATTTGCTAGGTGACAGTCGTGTTCTTCCTGTGTGCGGTACATTTCTGTCTGTGAATCCAGATGAGCTAACACAGACCACCACAAGACCACAACAAGCATGTGTGAGGGGGCGGAGGCTGAATATAACAAACAAGCAACAGAAGCAATTTTCATTTATTCCTATCTTCACGCATTTTTCACCTTAGTCTGGCTATGACCTTTGACCCTGACTTCAGAGAATCAGATAATCTCTGGGACTCAGGAAGAACAGAGCTCCATCAAGTTTGATGAAAATCAGCGAAGGTAATAATACAGAGAAATTTATGGGGATGTATTCGAATTTTATTATTATTATTATTATTATTATTATTATTATTATTATTATTATTATTATTATTATTATCATTATTATTAATTTAGCTACACCAATGACAAGGCAGCGTACACCCTGAACAGCTAACCAGCTATCAGACACACACACACACACACACACACACACACAAACCATTCACACTCATATTTAGAGGCAATTTGGAACAGCCAATTAGATTCATGTGCATGTCTTTGAACTGTCAGAGGAAACCAGGGTACCCAGAGGAAACCCACACAAGCATAGCAAGGCCATGCAAACTCCACACAAAGACATCCTCTCTGAGCTCCTGACTCAAACCAAGGACTTCTTGCTGTGGAGAAGACGTGCGAACCGCTACACCAGCGTGCTGCGGTTTCTTATTTATGTACTATTTGTTTTCATATTAGAGAACATTCTGCAGTGACCGACTACAATACAGCTGAACAGCAAACATTTCTATCAGACATGGTCATCATATTAGTATCTTGCGGTTTAACAGTTTCTCAATACTTCAGCATATCCTGGAAATGTATTGAGATTTTTTTAAATATTATTTTATGTATTATTTAATATTGTAATAGTGCTTTATAACACTGTATTGTTGTTGTTGTTGTTGTTGTTGTTGTTGTTGTTGTTGTGTGATAATATTTATGATAAAGACTCGCATCTTTGTGTGTCTCTAATATATTTACATTGTACAGTATGTCCTCGTTAATCACAGGGGTTTGGTTCCGGCCCCTCCTGCGAATGAAGATAACCCGCGAGTTCTGTACACGGAAGTAAAACCCCATGTATCATATTACATGCGCGAATGATAAACCAGAAATAAAATACTGTGTATCTATTACATGCAGTAAAATATAGTAATGATTAAGAAAATCATTTTTTACTGTGATATTTATTGATAATAAAATATAAACATTATACAGCAAATATTTGTGTTTGTGTGTGTGTGTGTGTGTGTGTGTGTGTATGTGTGAGTGTGTGTGTATATATATATATATATATATATATATATATATATATATATATATATATATATATATATATATATATATATATATATATATATATATATATATATATATTATAGAAGA
Organism: Plotosus lineatus; assembly: GCA_024760905.1. Classification (NCBI taxonomy): domain Eukaryota; kingdom Metazoa; phylum Chordata; class Actinopteri; order Siluriformes; family Plotosidae; genus Plotosus; species Plotosus lineatus. The sequence goes on from CM045733.1 coordinate 1,939,661, forward strand.
ATGATTACAAAGTGCTGGGGGATAAACATGGCGTCCTCTAGATGGGGTGGTGTCCATTATGTATTCGGGGGCGGGTTCTCTTAAATATTGGTATTGATACATGCATATATGTGCATACATTTTGCATACAGCACTGTAGTTTTCAAGAATTCTGCGGTATTGCATTATCCATATTTACTTTGCAATGCATTATATCAGGGGTCGGCAACCCACGGCTCAACTGCAAAAAGAAAATGCCACTTATTTACTCACATTGGAAGCACTTTGGGCTTCCAGAAAGTTAAATTAGCTTTCACCTGAATGACGGGAGAATCTGCCTAAGGCAGAGTCCTGCAACAGT
>CM045733.1:1950000-1962500 GCA_024760905.1 Plotosus lineatus
TTAGGAGTGTCTTTTGTAATGATTATTCCATGATATGAGCTTTGATCCACCAAAAATCTGCCCCATTCAACCAGCAAAATTTTGATTTACGAGCTCTGCTGGGGAAATGGCTGTTCCAGGCCGATTAGCCTTGTATTCTTCCATGTGTATTCCTCCACGCTCCGAGAACGTCATGTGCAGTGCTTCTCGATTATTTTCTGTGATGCCCCCTATGGGAAGAAAAAAAACATTTCCGCTGCCCCCACAGCGCCCTGCTCACGGCGATAAATAATGTTTACTGCACGTCATAGCATATGCTCGGTGCTTTTTCTCTACACCATAGGAAACACAGTGAGAGCACCACTGCCTCCAACTGTAGTGGATGTGCAATTACACTTAATTCCCGTACAGTATGGCAAAAAAGCATGTTCACCAAGGTCATACGTACCCCCCCCGGGCATCGCACCGCACCGCCCAATTTGAGGAGCACTGGCCTTGTGGGAGCTCACCACGAGCCTTTCCTTGCTGGCATTTGTAGTGTGCACATGTACAAAATTCTCCTACTCCTCTGTTACGGACCACCTCATGCCTGCCCAGTTGACATCTTCGCTGCAGTCAATGATGGGAAGGGTTAGTTGACTTATTGTTTATTCTTGTTTTATTATTATTTATTATGAATTATTATTAATATTAATGTACATGTATTATTATTGTTCTAGAAGTGAAAAGAGTGTCAGAGTGATGAGTCTCAAGTTAGAACTTGAAGGTGTGATGGTCAATGTTGTTAGTGCTTATGCCCCACAGACAGGATGTGAGCGAGAAGAGAAGGAGAGATTCTGGAGGGAGTTAGATGAAGTGATGCAGAGTACCCCCAGAGGTGAAAGAGTGGTCATTGGGGCAGACTTCAATGGACATATTGGTGCAGGAAACAGAGGGGACGAGGAAGTGATGGGCAGGATTGGTATCCAGGACAGGAACACAGAAGGACAGATGTTGATTGATTTTGCAAAAAGGATGGAAATGGCTGTGGTGAATACTTTCTTCCAGAAGAGAGAGGAGCATAGGGTGATTTATAAAAGTGGAGGTAGGAGCACACAGGTAGACTACATCTTGTGCAGGCGATGTAATTTAAAGGAACTCAGTGACTGCAAATTAGTAGCGGGTGAGAGTGTTGCCAGACAGCATAGGATGGTGGTGTGCAGGATGATGCTGATGGTGAGGAAGGTGAAGAAGGCAAAGGCAGAGCAGAAGACAATGTGGTGGAAGTTGAAAAAGGAAGAGTGTCGGGTTGTCTTCAAGGAGGAGTTGAAACAGGCTTTGGGTGGTCACAGAGTGCTTCCAGATGACTGGACAAATACAGCTAATGTGATCAGGGAGACAGGTAGGAGAATACTTGGTGTGTCATCTGGAAGGAAAGTAGATAAGGAGACTTGGTGGTGGAATGAGGAAGTGCAGGAGTGTGTACAAAGGAAGAGGTTAGCTAAGAAGAAGTGGGACATTGAGAAAACTGAAGAGAGTAAACAGGAGTACAGGGAGACACAGCGTAAGGCAAAGGTAGCAGTGTCAAAGGCTAAACAGAGCGCGTTTGATGACTTGTATGCTCGGTTGGAAAGTAAAGAGGGAGAAAATGATTTATACAGGTTGGCACAGCAGAGAAATAGAGATGGGAAGGACATGCAGCAAGTTAGATTGATAAAGGACAGAGAGGGAAATGTATTGACTGATGACAGAAGTGTGCTGGGAAGATGGAAAGAGTACTTTGAAGAGCTGATGAATGAGGAAAATGAGAGAGGGGAAAAAGAGTAGAAGAGGTGACTGTTGAGGACCAGGAAGTAGCAAAGATTAGTAAGGGTGAAGTGAGGAGGGCATTGAAGAGGATGAAGAATGGAAAGGCAGTTGGCCCTGATGACATACCGGTGGAGGTATGGAAGTGTCTAGGAGAGGTAGCAGTAGATTTTCTGACAAGAACATTTAACAAGGTCTTAGAGAGCGAGAGGATGCCAGAGGAATGGAGAAGTGTGCTGGTGCCCATTTTTAAGAACAAGGGAGACGTGCAGAATTGTGGCAACTACAGAGGGATAAAGTTGATGAGCCATACGATGAAATTATGGGAAAGAATAGTGGAAGCTAGACTAAGGGCAGAGCTCAGCATTTGTGAACAACAGTTTGGTTTCATGCCAAGAAAGAGCACCACAGATGCAGTGTTTGCCTTGAGGATGTTAACGGAGAAGTACAGAGAAGGTCAGAGGGAGCTGCATTGTGCCTTTGTGGATCTGGAGAAAGCATATGACAGGGTGCTGAGAGAAGAACTGTGGTATTGCATGAGGAAGTCTGGAGTGGCAGAGAAATATGTTAGAGTGGTGCAGGACATGTATGAGAGATGTAAGACAGTGGTGAGGTGTGCTGTCAGTGTGACAGAAGAGTTCAAGGTGGAGGTGGGACTGCATCAAGGGTCAGCTCTGAGCCCCTTCTTGTTTGCTATGGTGATGGACAGGCTGACAGACGAGGTTAGACAAGATTCCCCATGGACTATGATGTTTGCAGATGACATTGATCTGTAGTGAGAGCAGAAAACAAGTGGAGGAAAATCTAGAGAGATGGAGGTATGCCCTGGAAAAGAGGGGAATGAAGATTAGCCTCAGTAAGACAGAATACATGTGCATGAATGACAAGGACCCAAGAGGAACAGTGAGATTACAGGGAGCAGAGATAAGAAAGGTGGAGGATTTTAAGTACTTAGGGTCAACAATCCAGAGCAATGCAGACTGTGGAAAAGAGGTGAAGAAGCGTGTGCAGGCAGGTTGGAATGGTTGGAGAAAAGTGTCCGGTGTGATGTGTGATAGGAGGGTATCGGCAAGAATGAAAGGAAAAGTGTACAAGACGGTGTTGAGGCCAATGATGTTGTATGGTTTAGAAACAGTGGCCCTGGAGAAAAGACAGGAGGCAGAGCTGGAGGTAGCAGAGATGAAAATGTTGAGGTTCTCTCAGGGAGTAACGAGGATGGATAGGATCAGGAATGAGTACATCAGAGGGACAGCACATGTAAGATGTTTTGGAGACAAAGTCAGAGAGGCTAGATTGAGATGGTTTGGACATGTACAGAGGAGGGATAGTGAGTATATTGGTAATAGGATGCTGAGGCTGGAACTACCAGGCAGAAGGCCTAGAGGAAGACCAAAGAAACGTTTCATGGATGTGGTGAAGGAGGACATGAAGGTCGTTGGTGTAAGAGAAGAAGATGCAAAGGATAGGTTGAGATGGAGGCAGATGATTCGCTGTGGCGACCCCTGAAGGGAAAAGCCGAAAGGAAAAGAAGAAGTGCATGTATTATTATTATGAAAATGTATTGTTTTACATGTTTATCTTTAATATATTAGGTCAAATATACGTGTTTGTGTCAGGTTATATGAGTTTGGGAGGGGGTTGGAACGGTTTACAATGGTTCCTTGGTACTCGAACACTTTAGAGGTCGAACAAATCAGAATTTGACCAAAAAATCTGGGATTTTTTTGTCCCAGAAGTCACCCAAAATCTGGAAGTTAAAATGCTAAAAAAAACACGAGAACAAACGAGACCGCGAGGGAAGGAACATGCCTGCTTTCCGGAAGTCCAGAAGTTGTTGATACTATGTATCACCCTGATAAAGCTAGTGCTGTTCTGGGGAAGTCCGGAAGTTGTTGATACTCGGTATCACCCTAATAAAGCTAAAGCTAGCACAAAAGCGCTAAAGCTAAGCTAAAGCACTAACAGCACTGTGAACACCTTTAACGGTGAGGTCATGAGCCACTTCCATCAGGTTTTGAAAGGAAGGCAGAATCAAGCCATGTTAGAAATGTTCTTCAAGAAAAGAAAGGAACATCCTGAAGAAGAGTCATGCATGCAAAGTGATAGCAAGAAAAAAAAAAAACACCTTTGGCTGATTTACCTGAAGCTGTTATGGTAGGGAATCCTCCTCTTCTCTCCCTCTCCAACATTTACGTATGCCAACTGCTCACCACCACAAAGATAAAAAATCTTATCTTTATTGTTCTTATACTTTAACTGCACTGTGGTTTTTATTTTAGTGTGTTATGGTCTCTTTTGTGAGAAGGGCTAGAAAATTCTGTGATGCCAGGAACAACAGAACCCAAAAATGCAAGACACAGAGTGGAGATGAAAACGGGTGCGATTTATTGCTCTCATGGAAGGTACTAGAGCACAGGCAAATCGTAGTCACTGTTAGAGATGCGGAGAAACACAGAAATCAAACTAAAGCAGGAACTGCTGGAGCATGAAGCTGAGCACCAGAGATCACGGGGAAGAGAGGCAATCTTCTAGCACTGGGAGGAGCGCTCTACTAGTCTTTATTGCCCGTGATTAAGTGGAATCAGGTCTGTGCTTACACTCCACCTGCATGTGACAGCCACGCCCCTATTCAAGAGAGAGAGAGAGAGAGAGAGAGAGAGAGAGAGAGAGAGAGACGCCAAAACCAGAGTCTCTCACAACACAACCATAACATAGTGTACTGTATTCAATCATTTTTTTTCACTTAATTTGGGGACTTACGGTATGAGTTATGGTACCGTTAACTTCTGTTCACAAGATGACAGAATGGATTTAGACCATTTACATTATTTGTAATGGGAAAAGTGTATTCGGAATTCAACCAAATCAAAATTCGACCAGCCGTCTGGAACGGATTATGTTCGAGTACCGAGGCACCACTGTAATTGGTTTTCTATTATTTCCATTGGGAATTTTTCTTTTATCTAACAAACATTTTGAGTTCTGAGCTCACCCTCAGAACGGATTAAATTTGTAAGTCAAGGTACCGCTGTACTTCCTTCGGTTCTGTCTCATTTTCACTCACTCCGTCTACTCACGTTCTCCATGAGACTAAAATAAATCCTAAACTGAACCATATAAAGCATTTTCTCTCTCAAATAGCCTTTCTTCTGAGATGTATCTGCACATCTGAGGTAAATGTTTATATTTCCAGCTCTTCTGTCTGGCTTTTACTGCCAATCTCTGTTTATATTGTCCATATGTCCAAATATCACACTTAAAACTACTTAAAATGCGATTTCTCACAAACGGAGTATTTTCCGGGTAATTAATCCACATGGCTGAAGTAAATGTTAATATTTCTGACAGCTGTGTCTAATGTCCACTGTCACTGTACCGTTATGTAGTGTGCGATCTCATATATGAGGCACAGCACGAACTCAATAAACCCAAACTGCACCCAGAAGGAACATTTTCATGGTAACACACCAACATGTCTGAAAAAAGAGGTGATATTCTGAACACGTGTCCCATTTCCACCAGCAGGGAACGTCTTCACTGAAGTAATGTCACATTGGCAGATGTGTGGATTCAGTGCACATCAGCACAGCTAGGATTCGGCTGCAGACTAAGACGATCACAGCTGTACGAATATTAAATACGCATGGGTACGATTATAAGTGTGGTATCACTTTTTTAAACAATAGTCCTGTCACACGCAAATGAAGATTATAACAATTACATTGGGTTTTGGAACATGGTGGAGGCATGGCTAAAAGTAGGTGACCTTACGACATCAAGGCTAGGTCTTCAATGGGTCTGTCTTCCTTTCGGCTTTTTCCCTTTTACTCGGGAGTCACCACAGCGAATCATCTGATTCGCACGTTTGATTTGGCAGAGGTTTTTACGTCGGATGCCCTTCCTGTCACAACCCTTTTTAGCAAGGGACAGAAACACACTGACGACTTTGCAGCTCCTCTTTACGAAAGTCAGCAATGGTTCTTTTACATCAACCTCTCACCATAGACAGTGACAGACATGGCCCGCCTTTGATAACCCAGTTAGCCGCACTGGGGGTAGGTCTTCAATGGGTAGCATTCATTTATTTTCTGAACCGCTTAATCCTAATTAGGGTTGCGGGAAGGCTGGCTCCCATCTCAGCTGACTGAGCGAGGGCGGGGTACACCCTGGACAGCTCATCAGGCCATCGCAGGACCGACACTCACGCAACCTCAACATACTCACACTCACACCTGGGGAAATTTGGAAGAGCCGATGAACCCACCTTGTATGTTTTTGGATTGTGGCAGGAAACCGGAGAACCCGGAAGAAACCCACGCAAGCACGAGGAGAACATGCAAACTCCACACAGAAATGCTCGAGCTGGGAATTAGACCCAGGACCTTCTTGCTGTGAGGCAGACGTACAAACCGCTACGCCACCGGGTCGCCTTGTGTTCAACATGTCCCCACTAATTTTTAATGAAACCGCATAATCAGGCACACACCACGCCCAACGTGCATTCTTACTTTAACCAATCACCTGATAACCGTATTCTCGCTGCGTCCTCCTGATCATTAACGCCGCTCCTCACACAGCACTTTTCCATTCATTCTGCAAGGTTCCTCGGGTTATAGCTACATTCAGCAACATGCCTGTACTACACCAGTAAAGTTCCTACTAGGTATGTTATAACTACAACAACATCCTCATTCCAACAACACTGTGATTACTGTGTCAACACCATCACTCGGGATCAACACTGTCACTGGTGATCAACACCGTCATTTGTGATCAACACCATCACTCGTGATCAAAACCATCACTCTTGATCAACACCATCCCTCGTGATCAACACCATCCCTCGTGATCAACACCGTCACTCGGGATCAACACCGTCACTCGGGATCAACACCATCCCTCGTGATCAACACCGTCACTCGGGATCAACACCGTCACTCGGGATCAACACCATCCCTCGTGATCAACACCGTCACTCGGGATCAACACCGTCACTCGGGATCAACACCGTCACTCTGGATCAACACCATCACTCGTGATCAAAACCATCACTCATGATCAACACCATCAGTATGTTCACACCCTCATTACACCATCCTTATTAAATTCTTACTCCATTTTTATTCAAGCATATCCGCCCTACATCACAGTTGAACCATGTCCATGTGGACCGTACCAAGTTCTTACTTCCTGCTACTGGAATCTACTTCCTGTTGATGGATGCTATTTCCAGGCATCCCGAGCTGTGTATGTCGAGCTGATGATTGATTTCTTTTCTCAATAAACTTTACTGCTCACTCGCTGAGTCTCTCGGACAGAACCAAGTCATTAACTGGTTGAAATGGTCTGATCAGTTGCTTAACAACAAACAAACAAAAAACAAACAAACAGCTCCCACAAAGTGCACCATCTGTAAGTGTGTGAGATAATCGACTTCTTCTTTAAACAGCGTTTAATCATACAAATGCACAGTGCAGCTCTCAGCCAATCAGAATAAAGTGTGTAGGTGTGTAATGCCCCCACCAGACCAATGTAATGCTCTACATCCACTCTCTCTCTCTCTCTCTCTCTCTCTCTCTCTCTCTCTCTCTCTCTCTCTCTCTCTCTCTCTCTCTCTATGTAAATAATGATCAGCAGATTGGTATTTTACATTATTTATTGTCTGTGCTGTTTCCATGCCTGATCATTTCTTGTGCAATGTTATTCCAGTAAAGACTCAGATTAAATCAATAAAATAAATAAATAATTAATTAAATTCTTATCTTGGAAATTGATCGTCTGTCACAGGGCAGAGTGTCTCTTAAAGCCATAATGAGTTGCTCAGAAGTGCACATGAGGATCAATGGAGGTTTGTTGGAAGGAAGTTTTGGTGTTGGGTTTATGTTAACACAAGGTGTACCTGAACCACACCACTGTCAGCAGGGCCCTTCACAAGCCTGTCTTCCTGCAGGATGAACTGAGTGCACGGCGAACGCACTCCAGCATGTCAGCGTGTTTCTCACGTTCCCATATGATCTCCTCCTGCTGCTGGAATGTGTAAAGCGAGATGCTATATATATATGCTTCGACACCAGGTTGCCATGGTAACTGTGGTTTCCTGCAGTAACAGTGAAGAAAAGCTCATAATTTTTTGTTGCATTTATTTTTAATTTTGTGCTTTAAATTATAAACATTTTTAGATTGGAAATGACCTTTAATTATGAATGTGATGTACATCAAAGTCTTTTCTATGACAAGTTTACATACAAAATTCCTTTCTAATGATTCTGTCTTTTATTTTTCTTAAACAAAACAACATCACTATTGTATGAGAGAGACATGGTGAATGAAGACAGAGACAGAGTGTGTGTGTGTGTGTGTGTGTGTGTGTGTGTGTGTGTGTGTGTGTGTGTGTGTGTGTGTGTGTGTGTGTGCGTGCGTGCGTGTGTGTGTGTGTGTGTGTGTGTGTGTGTGTGTGTTTGTGTGTGTATGATTGTGATTCAACTCCCTGTCTAGATTAAAAGTTTTAAGACAGACTGAAAACAGCATAATTAATTATCCAACAGATGTCTGAGAATATGAATGGATGAATGGATGAAGGTCAAACACTCTGAGTTTCCTTTTTTTCTTTTTTTTTTTTTTTGGCTAATCTTTGAATAAAGCACAAACATTTCCCTTTTTATGTTCATGGTGGTATGTGTTTATTCCTGAAATTTCTTAGCCTGACCTACAAAACTCCATAAAAGGCAAATATCAGAGAGCCAAAAATGAAAAAATGTCAGCTAAATAAAAAGCATTAATGCTTATCTTCCTTTTAGATGGCGCCATTAGGTTTTGTGAGTCTTATTTGTGATGAATATACTTTCTTGGATGATCTTTAAAATGGCATGTAATTAAACTAAGTGGTTAATTTTAATAAAATTTAAAGACAAGGCTTCCACAGGTGAGATAATGGCAATAATAACAATATACGGGTATTAAATTCACAAATATAAAAGATATAAGGCACTGAATTCTGAATAAAACCAAACAATGCTAAATTTAAACACATCACACCGGGTCTGCTTGATTACATCAACACATGCTGTGTATCTCAGGGCATTTGTGCTTTATTCGTTTCGTTAACGTTACTCATTTTCAATGTTCACAGGTGAATGGGTCCCTCCCTCCACCCTGGTGTAGTAATTTATTACATTTATTACATACTAAGCATAAACGTTTTTCTTAAGTTTGGGTTTAATTTCTATTTACATGTGGCAGCTGTGCATGTCTTACTCACAAATATATGACACGAAACTGAGGGACACATTTGGAAATGTCCTTCTGACCCAGTTTATATGTGAATGCAAATTATGTGGGTGAAACGCTTTACCACAATAATTAGATTTAATAAAATCTTTTTTTCAAATCCATTTCTTTAATTAAAAACTTATTTCTGATGTATTTCTCAGAACACTACTGAGAAAGATTTGTACATTCACGTTTGATGAATTTGACAGTTTACTTTAGAATTAGAATTTAGGGACATGGTGGCCTGGTGGTAAAAGGTGCAGAATCACTGATTCCAAGGTTAGGGGTTCAAGCCCCACTCTCTACGGGTTGTCACTGTTCCCCCAGTGCACTAACTGGGTTATCAAAGGCGGGCCGTGTGTCTCACTGTCTATGGTGTGAGGTTCATGTAAAAGAATCATTGCTGACTTTTGACAAGAGGAGCTGCAAAGCCATCAGTGTGTTTCTGCCCTGCAATGGCCTGGCTAGCTGTCCAGGGTGTACTCCGCCCTCGCCCGGAGTCAGCTGGGATAGGCGCCAGCCTCCCAGCGACCCTAACTAGAATTAAGTGGTTACAGAAAATGAACAATGAAGTTTAGAATTAGAAAGATACATTACTTAGGAAATTAAAGACAGGCAGATTAGCACTACCTCGGAAATAATCGGGGTGTAGTCTGGGGGCAGAGCCACACTGAGGAAAGCCAAGGTTCTGGAATTTATTCCACAGTGACAGAACCTGTTGTGGTGCATTGTGGGATTTCATTCACATAAAGAAACAGTGCATCTTGTGAATGAGGTGTTATTCCAGTCATCTGGTTTTGATGGACGGTTAGCGAGAAGAGACGCCTTGTGTCCACATCTTGAAGGAAAGACAGATGTCCTCTCAGAGAGAATTAGATCTCGGCTGCTTGGAGGAAAACCAGCAGCTCTGTAATCCGATTTGAGTTCCTGCCACTTCCTCCCACTTTCTGATGGCTGACAGCAACAACAAGAAGAACAATAAAAAAAGAGAATTTCATTTGGGATGCTTCCTATTTTATGTCCCGTCGCTCCTCCATGTCCGAAACTCACAGTAATTTATTTAGGCATCTCTCTGTCTCGTTCTATTGGTTTTCATTATGAATGAATAAGCAGTTTATACGGACATCCTGAGATGTAGAGAAAATCTAAGTGGCAGAAATCCATTTTGGACATCAATATTTCTTTTAAACATATTAATAAATTAGGATGAAAGGGCTCAATGTGACTAATGTGATGATTTAAATAGTTATCACGTAAATAAAAATCATCTACATGGATGATGTGACGCACAAATGGAAATGGAAATGAGATAAAACTATCAGAACAGCAAACATTTCCTCACATTTGATACTAAAATTAATATATTAATAGAAAATGCTTAATGTGGGGGGAAAAAATTACAATTTAGCTCGCTAGCATAACTATGAAGTAGCGTATATGGACATTATAAAAATACAGTGGGACCTTGACTTACGAAATTAATCCATTTCGAGGGCGAGCTCAAATCACGTCAAAATGTTGGTTAAATAAAGCAAAAATTCCCTTCGGAAATAATACAAAACCAATTAATCCGTCCCAACCCCCTCCCAAACTCATATAACCTGCATAAACACATATATTTGACCTAATATGTTAAAGATAAACATGTAAAAACAATAAATATTTCATAATAATAATAATACATGTACATTAACATTAATAATAATTAATAATAAATAATAATAAAACAAGAATAAACAGGAGAAACTGCATGTTAAATGTCAGATTTCATCATATTCACGCTGATAAGCTGACACACACACACACACACACACACACACACACACACACACACACACACACACACACACGGTAGATGCGAGGCACATGCGTGCACACACACACACACACACACACACACACACACACACACACACACACACACACACGGTAGATACGAGGCACATGCACACACACACACACACACACACACACACACACACACACACACACACACACACACACATGGTAGAGACAAGAGGCATGTGCACACAAGGACACACACACACACACACACACACACAGTACAGACCACCACCAAAGTTGTATAATTTATTTATATATTATACACACACACACACACACACACACACACACACGGTAGAGACGAGGCATGCGCACACACACACACACACACACACACACACACTGTGTGTGTGTGTGTGGGGGGGGGGGTGATACCAGGGGGTGCATGTATGACCCTGGGGAACATGTTTTTTTTGCCCTACTGTTCTAGAATTAAGTGTGATTGAGCATCCTCTACAATAGGTGGCATTCGCGCTCTCACTGTGTTCCCTATGGTGTAGGGCAAAAGCACCAAGCAAACGATATGAAGTGCAGTAAACACTGTTTATAGTCGTGCACAGGGTACTAGGAGGGCTTGAATGTTTTTTCTTCCTATAGGGGTCATCACAGAAAATAATTGAGAAGTACTGCACAAGGCGTTCTCAGAGTGCAGAGGAATACATGTGGAAGAATATGAGGCTCATTTCCCCAGCAGGGCTCGAAAATCAAAATTTTGCTGGTTGGATGGGGCAGATTTTTGGTGGTTCGAAGCTCATATCATGGAAAATTCGTTATAAATGACACTCGTAAGTCAAGATAGCACTGTACATGAAAGGAGAAAAAGGCAAATGGTTTAGTAGAGAACTATAATAATAGAGAGTCTGCTTATGTTCACAGTAACTTGTCTCTCCTTGGATGGCAACGAGGTTTTCTTAGCACATCTTCCAGCGCAGTTTGGTGACATAACCAATTGCTGTTAAGTTGAAAATGTAAATGTATAAATAATACATCCTTAAAAAATCTTTAAATGTATATTTTGAAATATTTTCCCTTCTAATCGATGAATTCTGATATTGCTGTATTGTTGTCACTATACAGTGACAGTATAAATGAGGAAAGTAAATATTTTTTTCTGGAAAAAACAAGATGTATAGAAATGTATATGATACAAAACTCACTTTACTGCTGATGTTTTCCTCAGATTTGGGGTTAAAATGATTGCGCTAATGCTCACATCACAGAGATGAGTTCTGGACTGCAGGGAATATGAGATGAAAGCAGAATATAAATAATCCATCAATTCATTCTTTTCTCAGCCATATTGTTAAATTAGCCTAAGAAGGCCCAGTGTGATTAAAATGATGATAGAGTTAGCGTATCAATAAACGCCTTTATGTGGACTATGTGACGCACAGAGGAAATGAATATTATGAATCGCAAGGTTTAACTCAGATGAACTTCAGAGTTGGGGTGAACTTGAGATTTCAGGAATGTAATACGTTCGTGTACATGGCAGGACACGATGGAGTCCAAACCTCAGGCGCAACCACACACATTGTTGTCCCTGCTGGGTAATTGGTGTCCATGTGCATAATTATGGGATTAACAAGAGGATGAGTAATGAGATAGTGTGTGTGTGTGTG
>CM045733.1:1967500-1975000 GCA_024760905.1 Plotosus lineatus
ACTTTTTTATTTATAGTGTGATAGACATCAAATACACGCTGAACCCCAACACGCCCATTTCTGACCTGAAGCAAATCTGATTGCTTTCTTCAAGCAGCCAACGTCGGTTGGACCGATCGTCTTCCGTTCGAGCATAACTGTTGCTGCCGGTGTTTCAGCTCTGATTGTATAACATGTCTGGTCTCGTTCGCATCGTCACACAGAGAAAGTTAGACTGCAAACCAGACACAAGTCACAAATGTCAAATAAACTCGCCAATATAATCGTTCATAATGTTCACTGAGCAACAGAGAAAATTTATTTCATAGAAAACTAGTTAAACAAGTCAACAATGGGAACAGATGGTTCTTAAAGAACCCCAGAAACTGAGCAACACTGAAGACCATCAGAAAGTAAGGACACTGTGGACCCTGAATTAATAAAACTAGGGAACATGGGACGCTGCGATTCATCTGGGAATCAGGAGGAAGGACGTCGGGAAAGGCCGGAAATCGTAAAATAGCAGAAACTTTAAAACCAGGCGACTGTGGACCCGCAGTGACCATGCGAACACATGCAAATTACAACGGCGTGAATCTGCAGCATGCTGTAAACTGAAGAACAGAGCAACACTGACGATGGTGAACGAGAAGCGCTAGGAATTCGGCCACGATTGCATGAGCAGGTAAAGTAGAACAAAGTGGTGTAACGCAAAGGCCAAAATCAAGAACATTACAAACATGGAACACTGCTGTCGAAACCCTACACCACGCAGCCACACCCACACTTTGTCCTCCAAAAATAGGTTGGAAGCAGTGAGAGGCTGTACAGTGTAGGTGTTGATATAGTAACCACAGTCTTAATATAGTAACAACGGTGTTGACTTAACAACAACAGTGCTAATGTAATCAATACTGTTGCTACTACAGTCACACTGTCAGTACTCTGTGCTAATGTTGTAACAACAGTATTGATGTAACAAAGGTGTTGATGTAGTTGTGTCAGTGTGGAGATAGAAACAACACTGTTGATGTAGTACTGAGAATTTTGCCCTAGGACCGGTGGTGTTAGTGTATTAATAATGGGGTTCATGTGCTAATGACAGTGTTGGTATAGTAATGATGGAGTTCGTGTAGTAATGGCAGTGTTGATGTTAGGAACGGTGGTGTTGATGTAGTAATAATAGTGTTCATGTGCTAATGACAGTGTTGACATAGTAATGACGGTGTAGATGTAGTAATGACTTGACTAAAATCGAGTAGGGACTTCATTGGTATAGTGTGGTGTGGATGTAGATGTAGACAGGAGAAAACTTGCAGATCAGTTAAAAAGACGGACCATGTGGGACCGAATGGATGCAGTGAGAACGTGGTAAGCACATGCTGCAATAAGATTGGTCATTGTAAGAGGGTAGTAGAAACACATTGGAGGTTTTGATCATGTATTCATGCATATGCTAATAAATTAGCTGGAAAATGTAAGACATTTGGCATGGACAGTGTAAAGATGTAACCCAAAAACAGCATACGTATTTTCCCATTTTGACCCCCTCCCACACGCGCACGTGCACACACACACACACACACACACACACACACACACACACACACACACACACACACACACACACACACACATATACACCCACACACATATACACCCACACACACACACACACACACACACACACACATATACACATATACACATACACATACACATACACACACACACACACACACACACACACACACACACACATACACACACACACACACACACACACACATACACACACACATACACACACACACACACACACACACACACACACACACACACACACACACACACACACACACACTGTGTTTGCTGGAACTCTTAAGACACACTGCAGTCCTCGTGGTTCTTCATTTATGTTTGATATCACATGTCAATACATCCTTTACGTCTTCGTGTCTGAGTTAGTTTTCTAAACATCAGTATTTTTAAGTTAATTGGGGCGTGACTTACATGGCTCCACCCTGTCCTCATCCCCTACAATGTTAACGTCAGGATGTTTGAGGGGATTTTTAGTGTCATAAACAGAAATTGTTTTTGTTTACACCTGTATTCTGCTACTCTGTGGGACAATAGCTTAATTTCCATCTGTCCAAATCGTCCTGTAATCATGGCCCAGTGCGTCCCAGCCATGATTGCATGTTTTCGTTGGTGAAAGGCCGGCACGTCCCAAGATAAGCGCGCTCGTTAGCCAAAACCCCCTGTGCTTTAGTCACCCTCTCGTTCTGCAATGATGGAAATTTTCATTAGGAGCAAGAAGCAAGGGGAAGATAAGCAGGACGAAATTGAAAAATCAACTCGATGGCTTCGAGGAGTTTTATTAGGAGAGGTCCGATCTGCATGCTAATAAAGAAACTAGCGCCCGAGATAGGGTTCGGTTCTCGGTCTGAAGGCAGTTTGGGATTGGTATTCATTATGAATGATGGAGTCTCAGTGGAGAAAAGTGATCGGACAAAATGTGGTATTAGTGCCTGAATTTAAAGCTGCCTGTTGTTGTTGCTCTCAGATGTTTATGCCTTGCATCCTTTCGTACTTTAATGAGCCTGATCCATCACTCGACTTACCTCCATTTTCCTCTCTTTTCGATTAACTGATTCACTGAACTAATGGTGATTTATTATGTTTATTCTGGACCAATCAGCAGGCAGAATGGACTCGCTAATCACAGCTGATGCAACAGCTCGCTTCCTCAGCAGGCTCTTGAGTGATTAAGGCTTTTTAGTCATTATTACTGAAGAGAGCTTTCCAGATTCTAAAAGAAAATAAAAAGCAAGCATGCCAAACGTGTGCTTGGGGAAGGAGATTACGCCACAACCTTAATCGATATGTTACACAATTCCGCACTCGGAATTATCAGGAGGAAACAGTTTCCCCAGCAGGATTTGTGCACAGTAGCAGAAAAGTTTGGCAGGAAGTACAGGCCCTGGGTTTAGATCCAAGTCTGCACTGAGGAATCACAGGATTAAAACATCACCCTGCTGACCGAATTCCGGAGCTGGAAAATTAAAAATTCCAAGAAAATGAGTAGAACTTGAATGTGCAGCACAGCAGAGATCAACCATGTGTTCCCTCTAATCTGATCAAATTCTGTAATAATATCCAAATAAACAGTTTGTCATTTTAATAATTTTACTCATTAAGGCTCCCTGGGCTGAATAAGTGAGATATATATATATATATATATCAAAGTCTCATAAGTCTGTATCCTGTCCTTTTATTTTTACTTATATTTGCTCTACGAAAAAGTATTGAGCACTCTCTTACGGAAGCGTCTACTCAGAAAATTTTCTATCTCTCTCTCTCTCTCTCTCTCTCTCTCTCTCTCTCTATATATATATATATATATATATATATATATATATATATATATATATATATATATATATATATATATATATGTATATATAATCAGTGGTTCTTAACCTTGTTGGAGGTACCGAACCCCACCAGTTCTAATGCACATTCACCGAAACCCTTCATCAGTGAAAAATAAAAATAGGATTGTTTACAAATTCAAGACATAGCTACTGTTGGGGAATACAAGAACACAACACTTTTTTTGCTTGACATGGTTAGTATGGATTAAAATATTCCGAAAAAAATCTCATGACTTCACACATTGACTACTGAGCACGCTAAATTCCCTGCGGCACTGATTGGCCAAGCAATGTAATGTGATCATCTGCAGCCAGTGATGGTCAAGCGGGGCGTGTCATCACTAATTGACATGATGAGTCTGGTGTGTCTTGACCTCCATGGCAGAGGCTCCGCCGAACCCCTGAGCCCAACTCACCGAACCCCCAGGGTTTGATCGAACCCACGTTAGGAGCCACTGCTCTCTATATATATATATTTTAATAATAATAATAATAACAATAATAATAATAATAAATGTACATTAACATTAATAATAATTACTAACAAATTATAATAAAACATGACGAAACAATAAGTCAAGTAACCCTTCCGATCATCAACTGTGTCAAAGATGTCATGTTGGTGAGAAGATGTCTCGTGGGTAGGCATGAGATGGTGCGTAACAGAGAAGGAGGAGCAGGACAATTTTGTGCATGTGCACGCTACGGATGCCAGCAAGGAAAGGCTTGTGCTGAGCTGCTACAAGACCAGTACTTCTGAAATAGTGGGACACGCCCCCCTTGGGAGGAGTGGTGTGATGCCAGGGGGGAGGGCATGTATGACATTGGGGAACATGTTATTTTGCTGTACTGTACTAGAATTAAATGTAATTGCACATCCTCTAGAATAGGTGGCAGTGGTGCTCTCGCTGTGTTCCCTATGGTGTAGGGGGAAAGCACTGAGCAAACGATATGAAGTGCAGTAAACACTATTTATAGTCTTGTGCAAGGTGCTGGGGGGGGGGGGGGCGTGAAATGTTTTTTTTTTTTTTTTCTTCCTATAGGGGGCATCACAGAAAATAATTGAGAAGCACTGCACAAGGCGTTCTCGGAGCGTTGAGGAATACTCACGGAAGAGTATGAGGCCAATTGGCCCAGAAAAGCCATTTCCCCAGCAGAGCTCATAAATCAAAATTTTGTTGGTTGGATGGGGATTTTTGATGGTTCGAAGCTCGTAACATTGCAAAATTTGTTATAAAAGATACTTGTAACTCAAGGTACCACTGTACATCCAAAACATGCCACATATGTTGTCTTAAAAACAAAACTCAAAGGAGGACGCTCTTTTCCATATCTGTACTCGATGCCACATCTTATTTCCTTTTATGATGCAGTCACATTCCTATGTTTCCTAAGATGCCCACTCAGAGGCACACTCATTTTCAAAGATGGACCGACCAACACGCCCATATTCTATTTATATTGTTTTAAAGTCACGCCCACTCAGAGCTGCTCACATTTCCTAATGTGGAGTTGAATGTAGGCGTAATTTCCCCATATCTGATCTTAAAGACATGTCCATGTTACCATCTACTCTATAAAATCAACATCAAATCAGTGATGCTTTAGTTCAGAAGGCTGAGCTCTAAGACACGCCCATATTCCCTTATATGGTATCGCAAGCACGTCCACACTTCGTTACTGATGAATCATTTTGGCCTCTGAGTTTAGTAGCTGAAAAAGTGCAATGTTTTAAACTGGAATTAAAACTGCTGAATGTGTTGGCTCATCGATTGTTTTAAAGTGGAACATTTAGGTAAAATTGATTTTTCCCTCCTGAAGCATGTGTTTAATGAGCAGAATGAAATAAAGAGTGTACCGTTCTCAGCATCTGCTTAATGAGCAGCATACTGCCGGTGATCCCGCCTCCTGGAAGAATGATGATCCCTGATTGAAAGACACAAAGTGCCTTGCAGACGGCCCAGCCTCTTCCCACAGGGTCAACTGGGAACGTTTCAGGGGTGATTTTCTCATAATAGAAAGTCCAGCCTCTATTCTTTTTCTCTCCACTTCCTGTTTGTCCTGCTTCACCCTGCCTTGCTTTTCGTTTCTTTTGAGAAGGAAACAAATCTTAATCAGGTGTTCTGAGTCGAGGTACAGGGGGTTGTTTGTTTTTTCCATATGCAGATTGGCGTTTGTAATAATTGCAGTTTTTGCCTCCTATAATTTTCCCTCAATCCAGCAGCTAATGGAAAGTCTGATGATCCTATTTGTCTGTAATCAACATTCTTTCTCTTCAAGAGCTTCATGAAAAATAACTGCTGGGTTTACACCCTCACGTTGCTTTTTTTCAACTGCAAAGGGAGTTAGAAGAGTAGACAGCGGGCTAGTGGTGTAGTGGTTTAGTGCACAAGTTCATGTCACAGCAAGAAGGTCTCGGGTTCAAGTCCTGAGCGTGGCAAGGGTGTTTCTGTGTGGAGTTCGCATGTTCTTTCTCATGCAGGTTTCCTCCGTCAGTCCAAAGACTTGCATATTCATTGTCTGCTTCAAATTGCCCCCGAGTGTGAAGGGTTTTGCTGGAATGAGCTGACATGGGCTCCAGCCCTTCTGAAACTCTCCTACAGTGGAAATCCGCACAGGGATGATATCAATTCAGCAGGAAGGTGAAGCGATGCTAACTCACTATAGCAATGCAAACAACACTTTGATTTCTCATATCCAAGCTATTCAATTCACGGCCCGCGGGCTGGAGACACTTTGTGTTGGCACTTTAATTCGGTTATTTTTCAGTAAAAAATGTGTAATAAATAATACTAAAAACCTTGAATTCAACATATTTTTGTTTGATACTGTTCACAAATGTTCCTCACCAGATTAGCCCCGCCTTATTGTGGCACAAGCTGCTATCATCAACCAATCACCGTTTGATGTCTCTGCCCTCATCACTTTTCCTGCCTATACAATAATGCCCCTTATTTTGCGATTAATGGGGACCAGCCCTGTCCACGATATGCGAAAAAACGCGAAATGACTTCTGCCACTTCTTAAGGGCACCCACCCATTTATATATTATATAAAATTTATATCGAAGTTAATTTTAAAGTGTTCTATGCCTGTTAATGTCACACAGGCAACATGTATAAATATACGAATAAATTGTATACCTTATAATGACAATAAATGTGACAGTGGTGGTCTAGTGGTATAGGGCGCTGGATCGCTGATCCTAAGGTTGGGGGTTCGAGTCCCCACAGGGTTGTCACTGCCCCCCCCACAGTGTAGCTAACTGGGGTATCAAAGGCGGTCCATGTCTGTCACTGTCCATGGTGAGAGGTTGATGTAAAAGAACCATTGCTGACTTTCGTAAAGAGAAGCTGCAAAGTCGTCAGCGTGTTTCTGTCCCTTGCTAAAAAGGGTTGTCTCAGGAAGGGCATCGACGTAAAAACCTCTGCCAAATCAAACGTGCGAATCAGATGATTCTCTGTGGCGACTCCCGAGAGCTGGAAAAAGCCGAAAAGAAAAGAAGATAATGACAATAAATATCTATAAATACTGTATAACAAACCTTATAAATAACAAATCCACAGCCACGTCGAGGAGGAGAATCCCTGGCCGCACTGGTGCTTGATTGGGGCTCGTCAGCGCCTCCAGTGTTTGCTTTACAGTAGTACATATCATGTTAGTGTCCAAACTCACATTATTTTATGGCAGTCCGTAATGCTCAACCATAAGGCATTTTCCACTTTACATTTTCACAACGGCCTTATTGCGCGCTTACTGTTATGGTCTGTGCTCGCTGGCGGTGTTTAACTCCTCCCTCTTTCTGCATGTGCTGCTGAGGGGCGTGGCTGTGCCAGAGTAGAGGAGCTCGGTGCTCGACCCTGTTTTTCCCTCACCACTACAGTGAATACGATTTTCCCGCCCCAGTGCTTCCCCTGAGCTCAAGAAAAGGCTTTGTTGCATCGTACTTGGTCGTCTGCATCTTTGGGTCCGACTGATATGCGTATTTTCTCTTCCTACTTCTTCATGTAGCGCACAGTCGACTCGTTCATGACGTAATGGCGAGTCACAGACGCAACCCTTCACCCTTCTTTTAATAACTCCA
>CM045733.1:1980000-1997500 GCA_024760905.1 Plotosus lineatus
AAAGCAGACATGTAGAACTATTGTGATAAAACAAGGACTTCTGGAACACTCAGACCCCGGGAGCTGTGTCTGCTCCCAGTCAGAGATAAACCGGTTAATAATTTGTTCAAAAGGCCGGCCTGTCTCTCACTGTCCGTGCCGGAGGTTCATGTAAAAGAACCATTACTGACCTTCATAAAGAGGAGCTGCACAGCTAGCAGCATGTTTCTGCCCTGCAATGGGCTGGCGAGCTGTCCAGAGTGTTGTCTGCCCTGCCAAGAGTCGGCTGAGATGAGTGCCAGCCTCCCTGTGCTCCAAATTATGATTAATCGGTTCAGAAAATGAATGAATGAATGAATGAATAATTTGTTCAGTGTCGATCACATGACCGGGGAATG
Organism: Plotosus lineatus; assembly: GCA_024760905.1. Classification (NCBI taxonomy): domain Eukaryota; kingdom Metazoa; phylum Chordata; class Actinopteri; order Siluriformes; family Plotosidae; genus Plotosus; species Plotosus lineatus. Next base: position 1,980,378 of record CM045733.1, read on the forward strand.
AAATCGGATTTTTTTTTTTTTCACACAGGAGTTTCACACGCGGAGGTGTGATGTTCGGCTCAAAAGGGAGTTCTTGGCATATTGTGGGGGTTCAAGGACACAAAGAAGTGTGTGAGTGTAAAATAAACGCAGTGTGTGTGTTCATCAGCAGCACTGCCATAATCACACACACACACACACACACACACACACACACACACACACACCTCACCTCACATAAACACATTCACAAATGCAGAGGACCCAACTGTTCCTATGAAGGATTCCTGACACCCCAGAGTTACTGGAAGATTAGAGAACACTGAAGATTTGTAAATACTGAAACCTGGGAAAAGCAGAGAACCATGGAAACCTGAGAACAGTGCAAAACAGAACAGTGTGAACTGGAGAACACTGGAAATTAGGAAACCACCGGAACTGGACACAGAAGAGGAAGTGCAGAACAGCGAGGCTTGTGAAGCAGTGATAACTGAGGAACAGTGAGGAATAAGGAACAGTGGGAAGTGGAGAACAGTTCAGTCTTTGGGAGCCTGTAGAACCCTGTATTTTATTGAAATTGGGTTTTGTTCCTTCATACTTGACAACTCAGCCGTTGAATCCAACATCTGTTTTTGAAACCACTGCTTAGTGGCTATGGCAATGGGTTGCTGATCCAAAAGTTCACAGTTCAATCCGCAGTGTCAGCACTGTTGAACCCGTGAGCAAGGCCCTGAAACCTCAACTGCTCAGTTGTATAAAAAATGATAATTGTAAGTTGCTCTGGATTAGAGTGTCAGCCAAAGGCTGTATGTGTGTGTTACTTTTTAAAGTGTTTTAAGTACTTTTTAAGCTCTGTGTGTGTGTGTGTGTGTGTGTGGGTGTGATAGAGATTGACACTCTACCTCCTGCTTGAGTGATAATTGGGTAAACTTTTACACATTTCTAAATAAAATAAATAAATAAACCTGGAGAACCAGGATATGTGATTTGGATAATGCTCACTGAATAATGAACTCGACTTTACAGAGAGGTATTTACATCGAGAATAAAAAGATACACCACCTTTCCCATAGTTTATTATTCTCTAGGATGGTGTACTCACATACTTACGTTTTAGATATTAGCATGGCGGACCCAAACGCTAGCAGGTTCTACTCAGATATCAATTCAGTTTTATTTTTGTGCCACATTTTAGTTGACATTGTCATATATTTGTGCATACATTAGTGCAACCAGCTGGGTTATCAAAGGCGGGCCATGTCTGTCACTGTCTATGGTGAGCGGTTGATGTAAAAGAACCATTGCTGACTTTCATAAAGAGGAGCTGCAAAGCCGTCAGCGTGTTTCTGCCCCTCGCTAAAGGGTTGTGTCAGGAAGGGCATCCGACCTAAAAACCTATCAACCAAATCAAACATGCAAATCAGATGATTTGCTGTGGCGACCCCTGATAAAGGGAAAAAGCCAAAAGTGAAAGAAGAAGATACACACATACCTATATACACACACACACACACACACACACACACACACACACACACACACACACACACACACACAGATATACACACATATACAATACAAATCCATTATACAGCTAAATTTCTATCCATATATTCAAACATATAGTGATTTTTCTTATATTCACACCTACTCACACATATACTGAAGGGTGAATGATAGTTAAAGGTGCGTGATATACTCTGGGTAAGAGGTAGAGTTTTTAGGTATAAAATACATGATGCTAAAATGTTATAATGTTCGAGACCTGCACTAAACATAAGTATTGCACAGTGCAGTAAGATGGTCTGAGTGATGGTTATTCATTCAGTGTTTGTGATGTTCGTTGTTGTTGCATGTTTAACAGCTTGTGGGTAAAAGCTGATCATGAGGTTTTTAGTTTTTCTTTTTAGTGTCCTGTACTTTTTTCCGGGTCAGACAAAGGAGAAAAGGGCGTGTCCTTGGTGTGTGGATTCCGTAATAATTCCACTCTTCTCTGAAGTCTGTCAAATGTATCAATGTCCCTGAGGGGGGTAGTGTAGTTCCAATCACTTGCTCTGCTGTCCTCACTACCAGCTGCAGGGTATTCTTGTCCTCTGCAGTACAGCTGCTGAACTACACTGTATAGCAGTAGGTCACGAGGCTCTCATTGGCAGAGAAGTAAAGGTTTGTCACGAGGGCTTGGGGTAGATGGGCTTTTCGGAGCTTCCTGAGGAAGTACATCCTTTGTTGTGCTTTCCCCACCTGGTGGGAGATGTTTGTGGTCCAGGTGAAGTCAGCAGTGATATGGACTCGTAGAAATTGAAGTATGCTACCTTGTCTATCGCCTCTAAATTAATGTGGAGGGCAGAGTGCTCAGTTTGTTTCAACCTCCTGAAGTCCATTATCATCTCCTTGGTTTTGGATGTTTAGTTTCAGATTGTTGTTGCCACACCCTCACCACAGATGCCGGACCTCCTTCGTGTAGGTTGACTTGTTGCTATCTGAAATCAAACCTATGATTATTGTGTCATCTGTGAATTTTATGAGGGGGTTAAGAACACACCCCTGTGGTGTTCCGGTGTTCAGGATGAGAGTGGAGAAAATCTGTTCTCCTATCCTGACGTTTTGAGATCTGTTGCAAGAATCTGAGACAATCCAAGATTCAGAGAACAGTGAGTTCCCTCGGCCCAGATTGCCCAACCTCTGAACCAGTTTATGTGGTTGAACTGTGTTAAAAGCAGGGCTGAAGTCCATGAACAGCATCTTCACATAGGACTTGCTGCTGTCCAGGTGTGTGAGAGCCATGTGGACGGCTGTATTGATGGCATCCTCTGTTGACCTGTTTGTTCTGAATGCAAACTGATGAGCATAGAGATCTGCAGGGATGACAGCCTTGATCTGAGACATGACAAGCCTCTCAAAATGTTGAGTGATGATTTTGTTGGGGCCACTAGGCAATAGTCGTTTAGGCAGCTTGCTGTGCTTTTCTTGGGCACTGGAATGATGGCGGCTGTTTTGAGGCAAGTGAGAACCGTACATTGCAGTAGCTCGAAGTTAAAGATAGTGGTGAAAAATCCAGCTAGTTGATCTGCACATACATTAAGTTCCCTTCCTTCTGCTGACGTGTGCGTGTCCTTATAGTCAGTGAGTGTTTTTATCCGCTTCCACATGTTCCTGGTGTTATTTTCATCAAAGTGCTCTTGGATGAATTGTTTATACTTGTGCTTAGCTTTTTTGATACCTTTTCATGGGGTTTGGAGAGCCACTTTGTAAGCCTGCTGGTCACCTGACTTGAAGACATCATCCCTTACTCTAAACAGGATGTGCACCCCACCATCCATGCACCCATGGTTTCTGGTTCAGGACACTTTAACAGTTCACTTTGTGGTCACATTCTCTGTGCACTAGTTAATGTAGGAGACCAGAGCTAATGCTTGACCCTCCAGTTCTGTCTCTTCTGCAAATATTTCCCAGTCTGTAGAGTCAACACAATCCTGTAGAGCAGCACCTGGACTGTTTCAACTGCTGGTCTTTGGCTACAGGTTTTAGGTTCATAAGCAGGAATCAGACACAGAGAGGTGACCTGAGAGCCTGCGATGTGGCAGAGGGATGGCTTTGGCAACATCTGGGATGTTGCTGGAGACCTGGTGTAGTGTGCTTTTTTCTTTCATTGAAAAACTTACATATCTATAGAATCGCTGCAGGACAGACTCCAGGTTTGCATGGTAAAAGTCTCCTACTGCGATTATAACACAGTCCGGCTATGCCATTAGCTGTTTGTTAATGGAGTTTTGTAGTAGCTCCATGGTGAGCTTAGGATTAGTTTGGGGTGGCACATAAACTTTGATTATAACTGCAGATGTGAGCTCCATCAGCAGATAAAAAGATCTACACTCTATCATCTATACTCATCATTTTATATCCGGACAGCAATGAATATTTTTTATTATGGAATTGGAACACCAGCTGTTGTTGCTGTAAACACAGAGGCTTCCTCCACATTTCTGACTGGACATGCTGGTTCTGTCTGCTCTGAATGTATCATAGCCTGTGAGCTCAATTGCGGTATCCGGTGTGAAGCCATCTTCTTGTTGCGTGACCAAGAGTTAATGAGAAATAGACTCGGAATGGCTGGTTTGTAGGGATTAGCAGTTAGGTTAGCCCTTAATCCCGCTCTATTACCCCTCTTCTGTTCCCTGTGTCACCTCCACCTATGACATTTCTGTGGGAGGATGGAGAGAGTGAGAGGTCCATAGTCTTGCGGATATCTGGTGGTATGAAATCTCAGTTGCTATTTTTTTCTGAATGTCGAGCCGTAATTATCCCAAACCATGAGCAGCTCAGCTCTGCTATACTGCACATGAGCAGCTGCCTGGGCCTGTGCCCAGAAAAGAAAAAAGAGGCACACAACACATAAAAAAAGAGGCATCTCTGCAAAAAAAAGGAAGACCGCCGGGCCGCTGTATCTTCCTGTGCCGTCATCTTGTCACTTATGCCATTAAAAACAATACAGATGCTCCCTGACTTACGTTCATTCCTTTCATGTTTTTTCGATTTTACAGGGGTTTTTTCATTGTTGTTGTTTTTTTTTAAATTGTCAAATTTTGAGTTTAGACGTACCTACATAGTACACTGACATAATGACGCAATGACGCTGCGTACATTGTTTACAAATGACAGACTGAACGTGCCCCTCCTTCATCCCAGTTCAGTTTTATATATATATATATATATATATATATATATATATATATATATATATATATATATATATATATATATATATATATATATATCAGTTATATAGCGTATCACCCTTGTGTTAAGACATCGTCTCTATGATCTTTGTGTTTACATTGTTCTGCGGAGTTTTGTAACCCTAAATATGGTTGGTCAGAAGCATAAGCCTACTAGCATGGATGCAAGTCTCATACACAGAGATGAATTAACTATCTGTTAAGCCTGGAGTGTATGCGTTGGACCCAGAGATACAGAAGACCATAAGTAACTGTAAATCACAGGAATACTAAATCAATGGAACTGGTCGAGCATGAAGCAAGATACCAGGGGTCAAAGAGAAAGCAGAGGAACGGGATCATGGGGAAGACAATCTTCTGACGTCGGAGGGAAGCACTCCGCTCCCATTGACAGCTGGCTACTTGCTGATTGCAGACTGGGACCAGGTGCGCTCTGTTGGAAGCTCGCCTACCGGCAACAGCCACGACCCTCACCAGCGCCTGCAATGACTAAAGAAGGAATTAATGCCTCCAGCCAGCACAGACCATAACAGTACCCCCCTTAAAGGGTGCCACCTGGCACCCAACCAGGCTTGTCCGGGAACTGACGATAAAATTTGTCTAATAAGTCTGGGTCCAGGATTAGGGAGCGAGGAATCCATGAACGTTCTTCGGGTCCATATCGCTCCCAGTCCACTAGGTACTGAAAGCCTCGACCCCGCCTGCGTACATCAAGGATATGGTTGACTGTGTATGCGGGATGTCCATTAATCAGCCGGGGAGGAGGGGGTGGGGGGGTCGGTGGGGGTGGAGAGGACTTTCTACCACGGGCTAAATCAGGGAAGCATGAAATACTGTGTGTACTTTGAGTGAGGGTGGGAGTCTCAGTCAGACTGCGCTGGGATTTATAATTTTCTCTATAACATAGGGCCCAATGTATCTGGGAGACAGTCTTTTGGGGTCGACTTGCAGGGGCTGGTCTCGGGAGGAGCGTCACATTTGTTGTCTGACCGTGTAGGGAGGTGCCGGGGTTCGGTGATGATCAGCAATCCTTCGGTTTCAGGCCACTGTTCGTTCCAGGGCAGCACGTGCTTCTTTCCAGATCCAGCGTGCTCTGTGAAACTGTGCCTGGACAGATGAGACAGCCACTTCGATCTCTTGGCTGGGAAACAGGGGAGGCTGGAACACATTAATCATCATGAAGGGGGACATCCCGGTGGCAGCGCAGATGAGAGAATTGTGTGCGTATTTGACCCATGGGAGGTGTGTGGCCCAGGAGGCTGGGAGGTGGGAGGCGATGCAGCACAGGAAGGATCCGAGTCTTTGATTTGCGCGTTCTGCCTGCCCGTTTGACTGAGGATGCAAGGCAGAGGTCAAGCTGTAGGACTCCCAAGGTGTCGCGGAATGCCTTCCAAACTCTGGATGCAAACTCTGGATGGTCTCCATGGTAGTGTCTTCCCCTGAGGAGAACTGCCTGGAGAGAGTGTCTGGCTTCGTATTCCGGGAACCGGGTCGGTATGTCGGTGTGAAGGTCAACCTTCCCAAGTAGAATGACCATCGTGCCTGACGGGAGTTCAACCTCTTGGCTGTATGGAGGTAGGATAGGTTTTTATGGTCGGTCCAGACGACGAAGGGGTGGGCTGCTGCCCCTTCCAGCCAGTGCCTCCACTCCTGGAGCACCAAGACCACCACCAGCAGCTCACAATTCCTTCTTCTTCTTTTACTTTCGGCTGCTCCCTTCAGGGGTCGCCACAGCAAATCATCCGCCTCCACCTCACCCTGTCCTCCGCATCTTCTTTTCTGACTCCAAGGACCTTCATGTCTTCCTTCACCACATCCATAAATCTCTTCTTTGGTCTTCCTCGAGACCTTCTGCCTGGTAGTTCCAACCTCAGCATCCTACTTCCAATATACTCACTATCCCTCCTCTGTACATGTCCAAACCATCTCAATCTAGCCTCTCTGGCTTTGTCTCCAAAACATCTTACGTGGGCTGTCCCTCTGATATACTCATTTCTGATCCTATCCATCCTCGTTACTCCCAGAGAGAACCTCATCATTTTCATCTCTGCTACCTCCAGCTCTGCCTCCTGCCTTTTCTTCAGCGCCACTGTTTCTAATCCATACAACATCGCTGGCCTGACCACCGTCTTGTACACTTTTCCTTTCATTCTTGCTGACACTCTCCTATCGCACATCACACATGACACTTTTCTCCAACCATTCCAGTCTGCCTGCACACGTTTCTTCACCTCTTTTCCACACTCTCCATTGCTCTGGATTGTTGAGTCTAAGTACTTAAAATCCTCCACCTTCGTTATCTCTGCTCCCTGTAACATCACCGTTCCTCCTGGGTCCTTCTCATTCACACACATGTATTCTGATTTTCTGAGGCTAACCTTCATTCCTCTCCTTTCCAGGGCATACCTCCACCTCGCTAGATTTTCCTGCACTTGTTCTCTGCTCTCACTATAGATCACGATGTCATCTGCAAACATCATAGTCCATGGAGATTCTTGTCTCACCTCGTCTGTCAGCCTGTCCATCACCATAGCAAACAAGAAGGGGCTCAGAGCTGACCCTTGATGCAGTCCCACCTCCACCTTGAATTGCCGGTCACACCGACAGCACACCTCACCGCTGTCTTACATCTCTCATACATGTCCTGCACCACTCTAACATACTTCTCTGCCACTCCAGACTTCCTCATGCAATACCACAGTTCTTCTCTTGGCACCCTGTCATATGCTTTTTCCAGATCCACAAAGGAACAATGTAGCTCCCTCTGACCTTCTCTGTACTTCTCAATTAGCATCCTGAAAGCAAACATTGCATCCGTCTCTGCACGTCTCCCTTGTTCTTAAAAATGGGCACCAGCATACTTCTCCTCCACTCCTCCGGCATCTGCTCACTCTCTAGTACCTTGTTAAATGTTCTTGTCAGAAAATCTACTGCTACCTCTCCTAGACACTTCCATACCTCCACAGGTATATCATCAGGACCAACTGCCTTTCCATTCTTCATCCTCTTCAATGCCCTTCTCACTTCACCCTTACTGATCTTTGCTACATCCTGCTCCTCAATGGTCACCTCTTCTACTTTTTTTTCTCTCTCATTTTCCTCATTCATCAGCTCTTCAAAGTACTCTTTCCATTTCAACCTGTATAGATCATTTTCTCCCTCCTTACTGTTCAACCTATCATACAAGTCATCATACGCCCTCTGTTTGGCCTTAGTCACTGCTACTTTCGCCTTGCGCTGTGTCTCCCTGTACTCCTGTTTACTCTCTTCGGTCCTCTCAATGTCCCACTTCTTCTTAGCTAACCTCTTCCTTTGTACACACTCCTGCACTTCCTCATTCCACCACCAAGTCTCCTTATCTACTTTCCTTCCAGAGGACACACCAAGTACTCTCCTACCTGTATCCCTGATCACATTTGCTGTGGTTGTCCAGTCATTTGGAAGCACTTCCTGGCCACCCAAAGCCTGTTTCAACTCCTCCTTTAAGACATGACACTCTTCCTTTTTCAGCTTCCACCACTTTGTCTTCTGCTCTGCCTTTGCTTTTTTCACCTTTCTCACCATCAGAGTCATCCTGCACACCACCATCCTATGCTGTTTGGCAACACTCTCACCCACTATGACTTTGCAGTCACTGACTTCCTTTAAATTACATCGCCTGCACAAGATGTAGTCTACCTGTGTGCTCCTACCTCCACTTTTATGAGTCACCCTATGCTCCTGTTTCTTCTGGAAGAAAGTATTCACCACAGCCATTTCCATCCTTTTTGCAAAATCTATCAACATCTGTCCTTCTGCGTTCCTGTCCTGGATACCAAACCTGCCCATCACTTCCTCGTCCCCTCTGTTGCCTGTACCAACATGTCCATTGAAGTCTGCACCAATGACCACTCTTTCACCTCTGGGGGTACTCTGCATCACTTCATCTAAGTCACTCCAGAATCTCTACTTCTCTTCTAGCTCACATCCTGCCTGTGGGGCATAAAACTAACAACATTGAGCATTACACCTTCAATTTCTAACTTGAGACTCATCACTCTGTCTGACACTCTTTTCACTTTTAGAACATTCCTGACAAACTCCTCCTTCAAGATGACTCCTACTCCATTTCTCTTCCCATCCACACCGTGATAAAATAGCTTAAACCCTGCTCCTAAGTTTTTAGCTTTGCTACCTTTCCACCTGGTCTCCTGAAAACACAGTATGTCCACTTTCCTCCTCTGCATCATGTCAGCCAGCTCTCTACCTTTTCTTTGCATAGTTCCAACATTCAAAGTCCCCACTCTCAGTCCTAGACTCATGCCTTTCCTCTTCTCTCTCTGCCTAAGGACACGCCTCCCACCTCTCCTTCTTCGACGTCTTCGACCAACAGTAGTCCAATTTCCATCAGCACCCTGTTGATTGACAGCACTGATGGCGGTCGTTGTTAACCCGGGCCTCGACCGATCCGGTATGGGGGTAATACTTCTGATTTGCATCATAAATATTTGGCATTGGTTTTACGTCGGATGCCCTTCCTGACACAACCCTCTGCATTTCTCCGGGCTTGGGACTGGCATGAGGGGGAGAGACACTGGTTAGTGCCCCTCCCACCTCATGGCTGCATTCAGCAGCTCACGATTCCAAACATCATTATTCTGTTCCGCCAGGGACAAGCAATGAGAGAAGAAGGTGCATGGGTGTAGCTTCTGGTCTGTGGAAGACCGTTGGGAGAGGACTGCCCCCACACCCGAGTTTGAGGTGTCGACTTCCACCACAAACTGCAGCGAGGGGTCCAGGTGGATCAGTATGGGCGCATTGACGAATTTTGCCTTCAGCCTGTCAAACACCACCTGGGCACTTGGGGACCACTGGAACGGTGTCTTATGTGATGTCAACTATGTGAGGGGGGGCTGCTAGGCAGCTGCAGTCCTGCACAAACTGGCGATAGAAGTTTGCGAACCCCAGGAACCTCTGCAGCTGTTTCCACATCCCCGGAGTTGGCCACTCCACCACTGGCTTCACCTTTGCCGAATCAGGTCTTATCTGCCCCTTCGCCACGGTAAACCCCAGGAAGAAGACTGAGGGGACATGAAACACATTTTTTTTTCACGAACAATCTGTTCTCCAGGAGCCTCTTTAGTACCATTCTCATGTGGTAGAGATGCTTGTCTTGGTCTCTAGAGAAGATCCGGATGTCATCAAGGTACATGAATACAAAGCGGTTCAGCATGTCCCTAAGCACATTGCTGACCAGAGCTTGGAAACCTGCCGGGGCATTGGTTAGTCTGAATGGCATGACCAAATACTCGAAGTGCCCCAGGGGCGTGTTGAAGGCCATTTTCCATTCATCCCCCTCTCGAATTCGGACTAAGTGGTAGGCGTTTCTCAGGTCCAGCTTGGAAAAAAACGGTAGCATCGTGGAGAGGGGTGAAGGCTGAATCGATTAGAGGGAGAGGGTACTTGTTTTTTATGGTGATATAGTTCACGCCCGTGTAATCGATGCAAGGTCTCAGGGTCTTGTCTTTCTTTCCGACGAAGAAGAATCCAGTGCCTACCGGGGAAGATGAGGGTTTAGTGAAGCTTTGGAGGGTACGGCCGTCATTAGGCAGTGTTGCAGACAGTAGTCACTCCAGCTGCATATGGTGAGGGTGTGCCAGTCGATGTGGGGATTGTGGGTCTGCAACCATGGCCACCCCAGCACTAAGGGAGAGAGAGGCAGGGAGAACAAACAGCTCCAAATATTCCTGGTGGTTACCGAACAAACTGAGCTTAACTGGCTTGGTCTTGAGCGTGACGCGAGCTAAGAGTCGGCCATCAATGGCCACTACCTCCTTCGGGGGCCTGGAGCTCATACACGGGCAGGTCGTGGAGCTCAACCATCCCCGGATCGATAAAGTTAGCGTCAACGCCTGAGTCAATGAATACGTCTACAGGATAAGAGTGTTGCACGGAGTGTAGCGTACCTTAAACTTGCAGGCGCCTCCCGGGTGTCATGGCGGATCCTCTCATAGCTGTCGGACCCTGCTGTGCAGGGCACTGGGCGAGGTAATGGCCCTTCTCGGCGCAGTAAATGCAGAGACTGTTGGCCAGCCGCCGGTGCCTCTCCTCAGCCGTCAGCCTGGTGCAGTTCACCTGCATGGGTTCTTGACCTTCATCCTTCATCAGAGGGGGGAATGGCATGTGAGTTCATGCGCAGGAGCCGATTGTGCCCGAATACCAGGCTGGCGTGGGAATGAGTGGCTCTTGGTGTGCGGGGAGTATAGCAGGTGCTGGCGCTGCTGTTGAAGCAGAAAGTTAAGGGTGAGGGGACGGGTCAGGGCAGCGAGGTGAGTGGCGATGGCATCCATCCTTCCGCTGAGCTGCGCCAAGCTGGTGGTTATGTGCTGGAGATTGCCCATCATCTGATGCAAGGTGGAGTCGTGTTGTCCCAGCAGGGCGCCCTGGTTGGATAGTGTCCGCTGAAGCTGCACAGTCTCCGCTCGGTCCATGTTTCAGGTCAGAAGATTCTCTTAAGCCTGGAGTATATGCATCGGACCCATAGATGCAGGAGACTATAAGAAGGTTCAACGATTTTATTTTGCACTAGGAGCTGTAAATCACGGGAATACTAAATCAATGGAACTGGTCGAGCATGAAGCAAGATACCAGGGGTCAAAGAGAAAGCAGAGGAACGGGATCACGGGGAAGACAATCTTCTGATATCGGAGGGAAGCACGCCGCTCCCATTTATAGCTGGCTGCTTGCTGATTGCAGAGTGGGACCAGGTGCATTTACAAGCAGAAAGATCGCATTATAGAGAATGTTAAAGGTTATATTTGATACTGTTTTTGATATTTGATGAGTGAATTTGATTAAAATTTATCAAGTTGAAATTATTTTGCTTGAATTTAATTTATTTGAAATTAATGTTGATATCATTTGATATATTTGATATTATTCTACAATGTTATGTTTATAATAACAAGCCTCGAAAATTCAGGCAACCGATCGTTCGGTCAGTAGACCGGTCAGCACTTTATTAAAACACCCGAACGACAATATGGTCGCGTAGGAAGTTAATATCAGAGTTCACAACAAACAAACTTCGACAACTCGGGACACTCATTTTCTAGCAAAATAGAAATTAAAAAACGCGTGGACGTTCGAAGTCGGCACAAATTGTACACTTCACCAGGAAAGATAAAAACTATAATCAAACTTAAATAGTTTGCACATATAAAGCATACAGTCCTGGCATGCCGTAAACGGGTAATGCCGCAAATTTACGGCCGGATTGCCGTAAATCGTCTCCGACTCTACTAACCTAGTAAGTTTGCCTAGTAACTGATGATGATGGTGATGTCACCATGGAGGACTCTTGAATGTTCACACAAGCAGAACAGATAGTCATTATAGTTTAGTTACTTTTAATCTCTCTCCATAGTAGTATTTTTATAATACTCCATTATGACAGTGTCCAAAAATACCTCAATTTTAAATTGGTTACACAGTCATCACAGATTGGTCATTTGCATTTTTTTTTTTTTTTTTTTTGCATTTTTAAATGTGGCAGAAGTTTTACGCCGGATGCCCTTCCTGTCGCAACCCTCTGCATTTATCCGGGCTTGGGACCGGCATAAGGGGGAGAGACACTGGTTAGTGCCCCCCAACCGCCTCATGGCTGCATTTATTAGGTTAGAAGAGGTTAGCCAAGAAGAAGTGGGACATTGAGAGGACCGAAGAGAGTAAACAGGAGTACAGGGAGACACAGTGTAAGGCGAAGGTAGCAGTGTCAAAGGCCAAACAGAGGGCGTATGATGACTTGTATGATAGGTTGAACAGTAAGGAGGGAGAAAATGATCTATACAGGTTAGCACAGCAGAGAAATAGAGATGGGAAAGACGTGCAGCAAGTTAGAGTGATAAAGGACAGAGAGGGAAATGTATTGACTGATGACAGAAGTGTGCTGGGAAGATGGAAAGAGTACTTTGAAGAGCTGATGAATGAGGAAAATGAGAGAAAAAAGAGTAGAAGGGGTGACCGTTGAGGAGCAGGAAGTAGCAAAGATTAGTAAGGGAGAAGTGAGGAGGGCATTGAAGAGGATGAAGAGTGGAAAGGTAGTTGGCCCTGATGACATACCAGTTGAGGTATGGAAGTGTCTAGGGGAGGTAGCAGTAGATTTTCTGACAAGAACATTCAACAAGGTCTTAGAAAGTGAGCAGATGCCGGAGGAATGGAGGAGAAGTGTGCTTGTGCCCATTTTTAAGAACAAGGGCGATGTACAGAGTTGTGGCAACTACAGAGGGATAAAGTTGATGAGCCATACAATGAAGCTATGGGAAAGAATAGTGGAAGCAAGACTAAGGGCAGAGGTCAGCATTTGTGAACAACAGTTTGGTTTCATGCCAAGAAAGAGCACCACAGATGCAGTGTTTGCTTTGAGGATGTTAATAGAGAAGTACAGAGAAGGTCAGAAGGAGCTGCATTGTGCCTTTGTTGTTGTGGAGAAAGTATATGACAGGGTGCCGAGAGAAGAACTGTGGTATTGTATGAGGAAGTCTGGAGTGACAGAGAAGTATGTTAGAGTGGTGCAGGACATGTATGATAGATGTAAGACAGTGGTGAGGTGTGCTGTCGGTGTGACAGAAGAGTTCAAGGTGGAGGTGGGACTACATCAAGGGTCAGCTCTCAGCCCCTTCTTGTTTGCTATGGTGATGGACAGGCTAACAGATGAGGTTAGACAAGAATCTCCATGGACTATGATGTTTGCAGATGACATTGTGATCTGTAGTGAGAGCAGAGACCAAGTGGAGGAAAATCTAGAGAGGTGGAGGTATGCCCTGGAAAGGAGGGGATTGAAGGTTAGTCTTAGTAAGACAGAATACATGTGTGTGAACGACAAGGACCCAAGAGGAACTTTGAGGTTACAGGGGGCAGAGATAAAGAAGGTGGAGGATTTTAAGTACTTAGGCTCAACAATCCAGAGCAATGGAGAGTGTGGAAAAAGGTGAAGAAGCGCGTGCAGGCAGGTTGGAATGGATGGAGAAAAGTGTCCGGTGTGATGTGTGATAGGAGAGTATCGGCAAGAACGAAGGGAAAAGTGTACAAGACGGTGATGAGGCCAGCAATGTTGTATGGTTTAGAGACAGTGGCCCTGGGGAAAAGACAGGAGTCAGAGTTGGAGGTAGCAGAGATGAAAATGTTGAGGTTCTCTTTGGGAGTAACGAGGATGGATAGGATCAGGAATGAGCACATCAGAGGGACAGCACATGTTAGATGTTTTAGAGACAAAGTCAGAGAGGCTAGATTGAGATGGTTTGGACATGTACAGAGGAGGGATAGTGAGTATATTGGTCGTAGGATGCTGAGGTTGGAACTACCAGGCAAAAGGCCCAGAGGAAGACCAAAGAGAAGATTTATGGATGCAGTGAAGGCGGACATGAAGGTCGTTGGAGTAAGAGTAGAAGATGCAGAGGATAGGGAGAGATGGAGGCAGATCATTTGCTGTGGCGACCCCTGAAGGGAACAGCCGAAAGGAAAAGAAGAAGTCATCACAGATTGGTGCTATAGTTGTTAAAATGTTTGTGTTTTTATTGTATTAGATTAAGGTGCTATTTCTATTTTTGTTGTACTTGAGTTTTTTCTCAGATCTATTTGATCTGCATTGTTTGCAATAGCAAGTTGAATTAGACATTGCGATATTATATTTTGTATTAGCAGTATTATATTTTATATCTAGTGAGTAGTCGATATGCAGAATGCTATCAGGAATAGACTGACTTGGATTGTATTAATATTTGCATTTTTTGCTTTCAATATTATTAAATTTAAAATTCTTTAAATAAGTGAAATTCAGTAAAATTGTTTTATTTTATGTATGACATTATATTTGTAATTTTTAACTTCATTAAAGATTTTTCATAGTTGCTAACTTATCACTATTTTGTTCCTCATTTACAGTTGCATGTAACTGTGGTCTTTCTCTGTGAAAAATCCAAATGTTCGATTCTTTTAGAACTTGAAATTTCAGGCAACCATTTTGCATAACTGATGGGTTACGCAAATTATTATAGGTGAATGAACTATAGGTTACCAGAACCATTTACCCGTCAACAAAAAATAGGTTGCGCAAACTTTCGAAAAATTCAAGGCCTGAATAATTGATTTAGGGGTGTTTTATGAGATACGGTAACGGTATTTATGGATGTATAGTACAGTATGAACGTCATACATCACTGGAACATACAGTAACAACTTACATTCATTTTCACCTTACATTTGGCCATCCGGAACCAAACTAAAAGGTAAGTCTGGGAGCATCTGTACAGAATATAGATGTTTAAGCGTGTAGGTGTTTGGTAGAGAACGTAGATGTGTAGTGATGGGCAAGATGCTTGGTGGGGGATCTATGCCTTTGGTGGAGGATGATGAGGTTTAATAAATGATTTAGCACATCTGCCTCACAGCAAGAAGGCCTGGGTTTGTTTCCAGGCCTGAGTGTTTCTTTGTGGAGTTTGCATGTTCTCCTCATGCCTGTGTGGGTTTCCTCCGGGTACTCAGGTTTCTTCCCACAGTCCAAAAACATGCACAGTAGGTAAATTGGCTATTCCAAATTGCCCATAGGTGTGAGTGAGCCCGTATGTGGCCTGGTGAACCATAAGGTAGATAATTGTGATCACAGCCATAACAATCCCTGAATGAGCATCATTCAAGCTTCAGGGATTGACATCCATTCCTCATGACTGGATGTAGACACCGAGCAAGAGAACGAGATCAATGATTTAAATGTTTCATGGAAGTTAAGGGTTTTTGGTGGAGGGTAATGGTGTTTGGTGAATTATGGAGAATGTAGAGGTTTGATGGACAGTATAGGGTGTCAGTGTTTGGTGGAGAATGAAAAAGTTTGGTGGAGGATGTTGGCGTTTGGTGCAGAATGTAGAAGTTTGGTGGAGGGTGTCGGTGTTTGGTGGAAAAAGTGGGTGTTTGGTTGAGGGTGTAGAGTGTCAGTGTTTGGTGAAGAATGTAGATGTTTTGTGGAGGGTGTAAATATTTCGTGACAGGTGTAAGTGTTTGGTGGATGATGCGGGTGGAGAATTTAGATGATTGGTGGAGAATGTAGATTTTAGTGGAGGGTATAGGTGCTTGGTGGAGAATGGAGATGTTTAGAGAAGAATGTGGATGTAAGGTGGAGAATATGTATGTTTGGATGAAGGTGTAGATATTTGGTGGAGGGTGTCAGTGTTTGGTGAAGAATGTAGATGTTTTGTGGAGGGTGTAAATATTTCGTGACAGGTGTAAGTGTTTGGTGGATGATGCGGGTGGAGAATTTAGATGATTGGTGGAGAATGTAGATTTTAGTGGAGGGTATAGGTGCTTGGTGGAGAATGGAGATGTTTGGAGAAGAATGTGGATGTAAGGTGAAGAATATGTATGTTTGGATGAAGGTGTAGATATTTGGTGGAGGGTGTCAGTGATTGGTGGAGAATGTAGATGTTTGGTGCAGGATGGAGGAGGTTTTGCTGGATGTTTGACAGAGAGCGTTGGTGTTTATCTGAGTATGGTCTATCCCTTCAGCGGCACATGATGCTCATTAGTGCAGATAGATTAAAATTACACTCTGATCCTCATCGTTCAGCCCCTCACATCACACACTTAATAAAGAGACACTTTCCATGGTCCTTGTGTGTGTTCGTGTGTGTGTGTGTGTGTGTGTGTGTGTGTATGGCTGCGTATGTGTGTGTATGAATGTGCATGTTTGTGTGTGTGTGTGTGTGTGTGTGTGTGTATGCATGGGTATGTGTGTGTGTGTATGTATGTGCATGTTTGCTTGTGTGTGTGTGTGTGTGTGTGTGTGTGCATCCATGTTTGTTTGTGTGTCTGTGTTGTGTGTGTGTGTGTGTGTGTGTGTGTGTGTGCGTGTATATGTGTGTGTGTGTGTGTGTGTGTGTGTGTGTGTGTGTGTGTGTGTGCGTGTATATGTGTGTGTGTGTGTGTGTGTGTGTGTGTGTGTGTGTGTATGTGATTACAGACTAATGTTAAAATTTGACTCACTGTGAGAGAGACGCTGTACTGTACAGGTGCACATTAACACTGTTCACACCCCCCCCACACACACACACACACACATCCTCCTCCTCCTCCACATTCCCAGAATTCAGCTTGGCCGCCCACGTCCTGAAAGAATAATTTAACGTGTCATCAGGAGATGCTGTCAGTCCTGATCCTCTTCAAACCTTCTGCTGCTGTTCCCTCACACATCCCTCACTCCCTCTCTTCACATCCCTCACTCTCTCTCTCTTCACATCCCTCACTCTCTATTCAACTGCAACTCACTTTATCTTGCTCTCTTTCTCTGCACACCCCTCTCTTTGTCTGTCTGCAATTTTCTCTCCATCTCTCTCTTTCTTTACTCATTCTTCACTTTTGATTCGTCTTCCCCTCCCTCTG
>CM045733.1:2002500-2027500 GCA_024760905.1 Plotosus lineatus
ATTAGTGGAACATCCACCAAAAACTTGCCAAGTAAGAGAATCATATGTGAGATTCAGATCTAGACACTACCTACATCTCTGTATCATTACTAATTACCTCTGCTAAAAAGGCAGTGTGTGTGTGTGTGTGTGTGTGTGTGTGTGTGTGTGTGTGTGTGTGTGTGTGTGTGTGTGTGTGTGTGTGTGTGTGTTTGTGTGTTAGCATTATTATGCAAAAATTTAATTGACATTATAAGTTTTCATTTTCATTTTATTCTTTTTTTTACAGGATTCTTTAACATTAGGTGATAAAATATATATTTTTAAGTTTTATAATACAGGAGGTGCAGCAGACAATGCTGTATACTTGCTTGGTTTATTTTTTTCCAGCTTGTCTTAGGTTTGCACTCTTCTAGTTTTCTTGTTTTTAGTTTATTGTATTAGTAATATTTTGTTGTGATGAAAAGTTGCGTACTATATCTGTCTGTGTGGATATTTATTAATCTCGAGTGCATTTGGTTTGATATTAGCTGTGTGATTATGTTTGTACAGAGTTTAAACGAAACACAGGAGGGTTATTTTCACTTCCTTTAACACTTAGAGAGAAAATGGCTTCTGAAATACGGTGCTTGTTTATTTATTCTGTTCCTGCCTGAGTGTGAGAAAGAAATTCAGTGTAAAAATCTCACATTTCCTCACCGCTACCCTGTGCCATGCCATTTTTTTGCTGAAACGCATAAATATTCAGGAAGGACTCATCTGTGGCCTGCTGTCACTGCAGCTCTTATAACTAACAGTCACTTTCTGTTCACGGCAACCATCACACACAAACACACACACACACACACACACACACACACACACACACACACACACACACACACACACACACACATGCACGAACACACACACACACACACACACACACACACACACACACACACACGTGAACACACACACACACACACACACACACACACACACACACACACACACACACACACACACACACACACACACACACACACAAACACTCCAGCACACCACCAGCCCAATTTACACACTCTGTCCCTAAAAGTATCTGAAATGTGACTAATGACCAACAGATGGTCATCTCTCTGTCCATCCATAGCTCCAAATCAGCAACTAAACTTTCACTCATCTATTCAAAATAATTCATTAACATTCTGTTCATCTGTGGATTATTATTATTTTTATTATTATTTTTTTTTTTTTTTTTTTTTTTTTATAAGTTACTGATCATAAGGTCGGAGATTCGAGCCCTACTATCATGGAGATTCCCCCCATACCCCCACCCCCACCCCGCGTGCACTAACGGGGTTATTAGAGGCCGGCCGTGTCTCTCACCGTCTGTGCTGAAGGTTCATGTAAAAGTACCATTGCTCACCTTTGTAAAGAGGAGCTGCATAGTCATCAGCGTGTTTCTGCCCCGCGATGACCTGGTCTGGGGTGTACTCTGCCCTCGCCCAGAGTCGGCTGAGATGGACGCAAGCCTCCTCATGACCTTAATTAGGATTAGGACTGAGAAGAACATAGATGCAGATCAACTGTGTACATCAGCTGTAGACTTTTGATTTTGGTAAAATCAGGTATTAAGTATAAATGTGAGCACGACGAACTGCACACAGTTTGTGAGGAGAGGGGCTCAGTGTGAGGCCCACAGATGGAGTGAGATCCAGCTGATCTTCAGACACTCCTGGTGGAGGAGTGAAGCGGAAATGCTGCAGTAAGGTGGTGAAGAAGAGGAAGAGCTCCATCCTGGCTAGACTTTCTCTCAGACACACCCTGCGCCCTGCAGAAAAAGGCATGAAGGCATCTCGCTTAACAAACTGGTTCAGAAAATGAATTATATAATTATAATTTTAATAATATGTCTTCTTTTCCTTTCAGCTTTTCCCTTCAGGGGTCGCCACAGCGAATCATCTGCCTCCATCTCACCCTATCCTCTGCATCTTCTGCTTCACCACATCCATAAATCTTCTCTTTGGTCTTCCTCTCGGCCTTCTGCCTGGTAATTCCAACCTCAGCATCCTACTACCAATATACTCACTATCCCTCCTCTGTACATGTCCAAACCATCTCAATCTAGCCTCTCTGACTTTGTCTCCAAAACATCTAACATGTGCTGTCCCTCTGATGTGCTCATTCCTGATCCTATCCATCCTCGTTACTCCCAAAGAGAACCTCAACATTTTCATCTCTGCTACCTCCAGCTCTGCCTCCTGTCTTTTCCCCAGGGCCACTGTTTCTAAACCATACAACATCGCTGGTCTCACCACTGTCTTGTATACTTCTCCTTTCATTCTTGACGATACCTCATACATGCCGATACATCACACCGGACACTTTTCTACAATCATTCCAGCCTGCCTGCACACGCTTCTTCACCTCTTTTCCACACTCGCCATTGCTCTGGACTGTTGAGCCTAAGTACTTAAAATCCTCCACCTTCTTTATCTCTGCTCCCTGTAACCTCACCGTTCCTCCTGGGTCCTTGTCGTTCACACACATGTATTCAGTTTTACTGAGGCTAACCTTCATTGCTCTCCTTTCCAGTGCATACCTCCACCTCTCTAGATTTTCCTGCACTCGTTCTCTGCTCTCACTGCAGATCACAATGTCATCTGAAGACATCATAGTCCATGGAGATTCTTGTCTCACCTCGTCTGTCACCATCACCATCACCATAGCAAGCAAGAAGGGGCTCAGAGCTGACCCTTGATGCAGTCCCACCTCCACCTTGAACTCTTCTGTCACACCGACAGCACACCTCACCGCTGTCTTACATCTCTCATACATGTCCTGCACCACTCTAACATACTTCTATGCCACTCCAGACTTCCTCATATAATACCACAGTTCTTCTCTCAGCACCCTGTCATATGCTTTCTACAGATCCACAAAGGCACAATGCAGCTCCTTCTGACCTTCTCTGTACTTCTCTATTAACATCCTCAAAGCAAACACTGCATCTGTGGTGCTCTTTCTTGGCATGAAACCAAACAGTCGTTTACAAATGCTGACCTCTACCCTTAGTCTAGCTTCCACTATTCTTTCCCAAAACTTCATCGTATGGCTCGTCAACTTTAAATTTTAATAATATGTAATAACTTGTATTCGAAATTACCTGATTTTAGAAATCCCACAACGCTTAAGGAATCAGGTAATTAAGTGAAAATTTCTGTTGGGTGATTTTATTTATTTATTTTACATTTTAGTTGAGGGTATTTTTTGACAATATTTTTGTTTACTGTATACAGATGCTCCCCGAATTACGTTTTTAATTTGTTCCGGACGGTCAAACGTAAGTTGAAAGTGAACGTAAGTTATTACAGTGACGTATGACGTATGACGTGTGACGTATAACACTCATACTGTACTATACATCCATAAATACCATTATCGTATCTCATAAAACACCCATAAATCAATTATTATAAACATAACATTGTAAAATAATATCAAATATATCAAATAATATCAACATTAATTTCAAATAAATTAAATTCAAGCAAAATCATTTCAAATACAGAAATTTTAATCAAATTTACTCATCAAATATCAAATACAGTATCAAATATAACCTTTAACACTCTCTAGGATGTGAGCTTTCTGCTTGTAAATGGTTCTGATGGTCAACGGATGGTCACTTTACATTAAGCTGAACTGAGTCACACAACTTGAAGCTGAGCCGAATCACTCTACATGAAGCTTAAAACAGCCAATCAACGCTTACAATATGTGAGGTGCTCAACAGCAAAAGTAGTTTACTTGCTTGAGACAAAGCGTGGCTTATACGGAGTTCCTCTCTTTCAAGTGAGCAAGGGCACCATTGAATACTTGTTTAGTACTCAGCCTGCACTGATGTGAATCACCAGCAGAGCGGAGAGTTCTCTTTCTTTTGTGAATTCAGGTTTTCATTCATTGTCCAACTCTCTTTGATTAACTGAGTATGCATGATAGATTGCACCGATTCGAGCAGATAGTTAATTCATCTCTGTGTATGAGACTTGCACCCATGCGAGTAGGCTTACGCTTCTGACCAACCATATTTGCTTAGAGTTACAAAAGTCTGCAAAACAGTGTAAACACAAAGATCACAGAGACAACGTCTTAACACAAGGGTAGCACGTATATAACTGATATATAACTGAACTGGGAAGAAGGAGGGGAGCGTTCAGTCTGTCGTTTGTAAACAATGGATGCAGCATCATTACGTCATTTGCGCCATTACATCAGTGTACTATGTAGGTACATCTAAACTCAAAATTTGACTTTTTTAAAAACGTAAAATCGAAAAAAACCTAAAACGGATGAACGTAAGTTGAGGAGCGTCTGTGCAGTAATGTATAATTTAACAGTATAGTTACTCATACATTCATTCATTTTCTATAACCGCTTAATTCTAATTAAGGTCGCAGGGAGGCTGGCACCCATCTCAATCAACTCTGGGCGAGGGCAGAGTACACCCTGGACAACTCCAGGCCATCACGGGGCAGAAACATGCTGATGGCTATGCAGGTCCTGTTTAGTAAAATCAGCAATGGTTCTTTTATATAAATCTCCAGCACAGACATGGCCTGCCTTTGATAACCCAGTTAGCGGCACTGGGGGCTACATTGTTTATTATTATTTATTATATAATATTGAAGACTTTTAATGAAAATAAAAAGAGATATTTATGAAACTGATTTAGTGTTGTACAGTATTTGATCCCAGACTCCGCTGCCGGGTTCCACAGTGATTCAGACTCTTTTCCTTCTCCGACTCAGATCAATGACGTCTAATGGCTTGAGATGCAGTTTGCAGCCTCGCAGTCACGTTCAGGGTGTTTACACCAGTGTGTTTTTGCATTTAACCCAGGATCACATGCCACACCATGGTGATGATGGACTATTGATGTGCTTGTGGTCTGATGAAGTGAATGAATAGGGAATTTGATTGTGATGTGAACAGAAGGATTGGTTGTAATGATCATGTTCCAGTATGACGCCACATGATTAAAGAGAAATGTCTCACACTGTGTTACATTTCATTGTAGAATCACATTTTTGTATACATTCTGAGTTGTGCTATCTCAGCCACTGAAGGACCTGCCAAATCAAAAAGAAATGTTTTGCCATGATAATGGGTTTCATGGATTTATTCGGCAGCAATTTAGTGTAGTAGTCACATCAGCATCACAAAGGTTTGCGGCTCTGTGAGAGTGTTCGGCTGTGCCATGTTCATGTTCTCCCTGAGCGTCCCTGGGTTTCATCTGAGTGCTCCAGTTTCTTCCCAAATCCAAAGACAAGGCTAAATATGTGAAATGAAAATAATGTAAGTGTCCAAAATAAAACGTGCATGTTTCGAGATGTGATGCTGAAAATTTCCTGATTTGTTTAAAAAAAGAACCTGGGAGAATCTTCTTTTATGAAGTGTTGGCATTTGGAAATGACCAATAATAATAATAATAATAATAATAATAATAATAATAATAATAATAATCCCCAGTGCAGCTAACTGGGTTATCAAAGGCTGGCCATGTCTCTCACTGTCTATGGTGTGAGGCATGTAAAAGAACCATTGCTGACTTTCGACAAGAGTAGGCTGCAGAGCCGTCGGCATGTTTCCGCCCTGCGATGGCCTGGCGAGCTGTCCAGGGTGTGCTATGCTCTCGCCCGAAGTTGGCTGGGATGGGCGCCAGCCTCCCCGCGTCCCTAATTAGAGTTAAGCGGTTACAGAAAATGATGAACTGATAATAATAATAATAATAATAATAATAATAATAATAATAATAGTAGTAATCATAATAATAATCATAATAATCATAATAATCATAATAATAATAATACAACCTCCCATGTTTCAAAGGTCTTCTTCTTCTTTTCCTTTCGGCTGTTCCTTTCAGGGGTCACCACAGCAAATGATCTGCCTCCATCTCACCCTATCCTCTGCATCTTCTACTCTTACTCCAACGACCTTCATGTCCGCCTTCACCACATCCATAAATCTTCTCTTTGGTCTTCCTCTGGGCCTTTTGTCTGGTAGTTCCAACCTCAGCATCCTACTACCAATATACTCACTATCCCTCCTCTGTACATGTCCAAACCATCTCAATCTAACCTCTCTGACTTTGTCTCCAAAACATCTAACATGTGCTGTCCCTCTGATGTACTCATTTCTGATCCTATCCATCCTCGTTACTCCCAAAGAGAACCTCAACATTTTCATCTCTGCTACCTCCAGCTCTGCCTCCTGTCTTTTCCCCAGGGCCACTGTTTCTAAACCATACAACATCGCTGGCCTCATCACCGTCTTGTACACTTTTCCCTTCATTCTTGCCGATACTCTCCTATCACACATCACACCGGACACTTTTCTCCAACCATTCCAACCTGCCTGCACACGCTTCTTCACCTCTTTTCCACACTCTCCATTGCTCTGGAATGTTGAGCCTAAGTACTTAAAATCCTCCACCATCGTTATCTCTGTCCCCTGTAACCTCAAAGTTCCTCTTGGGTCCTTGTCGTTCACACACATGTATTCTGTCTTACTGAGACTAACCTTCATTCCCCTCCTTTCCAGGGCATACCTCCACCTCTCTAGATTTTCCTCCACTTGGTCTCTGCTCTCACTGCAGATCACAGTGTCATCTGCAAACATCATAGTCCATGGAGATTCTTGTCTAACCTCGTCTGTTAGCCTGTCCATCACCTTAGCAAACAAGAAGGGGCTGAGAGCTGACCCTTGATGCAGTCCCACCTCCACCTTGAACTCTTCTGTCACACCGACAGCACACCTCACCACTGTCTTACATCTCTCATACATGTCCTGCACCACTCTAACATACTTCTCTGCCACTCCAGACTTCCTCATACAATACCACAGTTCTCCTCTCAGCACCCTGTCATATGCTTTCTCCAGATCCACAAAGGCACAATGCAGCTCCTTCTGACCTTCTCTGTACTTCTCTATTAACATCCTCAAAGCAAACACTGCATCTGTGGTGCTCTTTCTTGGCATGAAACCAAACTGTTGTTCCCATGTTTCAAAGGTAAATTTAAAAAAGGTTAAATACAGTGGTACCTTGAGTTACAAGTGTCTTTTATAATGAATTTTTCATGATACGAGCTTCGATCCACCTAAAATCCACCCCATCCAACCAGGAAAATTTTGATCTACGAGCTCTGCTGGGAAAATGGCTTTTCTGGGCCGATTAGCCTCGTATTCTTCTGTGTGTACGCCTTATGCAGTGCTTCTCAATTATTTTCTGTGATGCGCAGAAGAATATCCCCACCAACTCCCCTCACGTGGCTTTAAATAGTGTTTACTGCACTTCATATCGTTTGCTTGGTGCTTTTTCCATACACCATAGGGACCACAGTGAGAGCACCACTGCCACCTACTGTAGAGGATGCGCAATTACACTTAATTCTAGTACAGTATGGCAAAAAAGCATGTTTCCCAGGGTCATACAGGCCTCCCCGGTATGACACCGCAGCCCCCAAGGAGGGCGTGCCCCAGTATTTGCGAAGCACTGGCCTTGTGGGAGCTCATAATGAGCCTTTCCTTGCTGGCATTCGGAGCGTGCACATGCTCAAAATTCTCCTCCTGCTCCTCCTCCTCCACTTCCTTCTCTGTGACACACCACCTCATGTCGGCCCACGTGACATCTTCGCGCCCACGTGATATCTTTGCCGCAGTCGATGATCGAAATTGTTAGCTGACTTATTGTTTATTCTTGTTTTATCCTGATTTATTATTAATTATTAATGTTAACGTACGTGTATTATTATTATTTTGAAATATTTATTGTTTTTACATGTTTATCTTTAATATATTTGGTCAAATATATGATTTTGTGTCAAGTTATATGAGTTTGGGAGGGGGTTGGAATGGATCAATTGGTTTTTTATTATTTCAGATGGGAATTTTTGTTTTCTCTAACGAACATTTTGACTTATGAGCTCGCCCTCGGAACAGATTAATTTCGTAAGTTATGGTACCACTGTACTATCAAATTATTACTTACACACATGAACTTTTGTGAGGCGGAAGAGACAGTGCTCAGGTCTGTTGGTAGCCAAACCCCAACCATCCTCGGTCTCCAGCATTGGGTGGGCAGAAGCATATCTAGCAAACAAGCACTCTGTGTTCATCACACAGACGACCTTTTTAAGACGTTTCTGTGTTCCACTGTACCAAAACATTTCAGACAGGTTTTCCTGACCCCGCCCCTTGTGATTATTTCTTAAATCATGAGTGTATACTCATCCTCACTAAACTTCTAATCCAGGCGAGATCACCACTGTTCCATCAGGCACGACCCGTCGAGCCACTGCAACCTTCAGAAATCACGTCTGACAGGGTCGGGATCACAACCGCCACCATGTGAGGGTTCATCTTTAAATCATGTCAAATATAAACTGTACTGCATCAGGTTTCGTGTGTGAAAATAATCTGATTGTCTTTATTGGTTTTAATTTTAAATCTTCTTCTTTTACTTTCAGCTGCTCCCTTCAGGGGTCGCCACAGCAAATCATCCGCCTCCACCTCACCCTGTCCTCTGCATCTTCTTTTCTGACTCCAACGACCTTCATGTCTTCCTTCACCACATCCATAAATCTCTTATTTGGTCTTCCTCGAGGCCTTCTGCCTGGTAGTTCCAACCTCAGCATCCTACTGCCAATATACTCACTATCCCTCCTCTGTACATGTCCAAACCATCTCAATCTAGCCTCTCTGACTTTGTCTCCAAAACATCTTACATGGGCTGTCCCTCTGATATACTCATTTCTGATCCTATCCATCCTCGTTACTCCCAGAGAGAACCTCAACATTTTCATCTCTGCTACCTCCAGCTCTGCCTCCTGCCTTTTCCTCAGCGCCACTGTTTCTAATCCATACAACATCGCTGGCCTCAACACCGTCTTGTACACTTTTCCCTTCATTCTTGCTGACACTCTCCTATCGCACATCACACCGGACACTTTTCTCCAACCATTCCAGCCTGCCTGCACACGCTTCTTCACCTCTTTTCCACACTCTCCATTGCTCTGGATTGTTGAGCCTTGGTTTTAATTTTAAATGTAGCTTTTAAATCTGGGCAGGTTTATTGTGTCACTCTGTATTCGTATACATAACCATTTGATGGTAATTAAAGTTGAATGTAGGTTTTTGATGGTGTTTGATGTCACTCGTTAGTTATTTAACATTAATACTTTGGCCATTTTTGTGTTTAATAATATTCTGGTAATTCCATGATGCCACTCAAAGCCACTGCAGTGAATAATCATTAGCCTCTCAGTTCTCATTCAGCCTGAGCTGTTATTACACACTCAACCACAATTATAGTTAATAATAGAGAAAAAAAAAAGTTTTCCATTACATGAGGCGACAGGAAGCGCTGATGTCCTTCCGATCTGTCACAAATTTTACACTGGATTTTCTTTACTAAAGCTTCAATTTGTGTCAATTTCATGCTTGTTAAATCCCACTCACAGAGTGTTTCACAGAGTATTATATCACACTCTTTTTTAAAACTTAATTATTTTTCTGGCAGTTTCACAATAATTTTTAAAAATTAGTGTGCAAAAGGATTTTTCCCCAATAATTGTGTATTTATCTTACAGTACATTTACAGCATTTGGCAGATTTTCTTATCCATGGCGATTCATAATTATCATTTTTAGACAACTGAGAAGTTGAGGGTTAAGGGCCTCACTCAAGGGCCCAACAGGGCTTACAGTGAGGATTAAACTACCGACTTTCAGATCAGTAAGCGATCACCTTAACCACTAAGTCACCACATAATAGAAATGCTGCTTTTAATCTACTTTAATTTCACCAACCCAGAATTACAGAAACCCCAAAATACTCCATTATACACCACAAAAAACTTCCGCCGGACACCCAAATTCATCAGCAAGTGTCATGGGAATCAGGTGCGGTAATCAGACACTGATATGTGTCCTTCAGGGTTCCTATTCACTTCTCAGGTATATCAAATAAGGATTAAATACCTGAAATATAATCAGTTACAACAACTTTCTGAACCATTCTGGTTACTCAGATACATACATCAGCGGCGGCTCCTGCATGGGCACCATGATATTAGTGTGAACTGGAGTGGTTTCAGTAGGAAACCTTAACATTCATTCAAAATAAACTGATAATGGAAGCTAAAACACATAGGATCTTCACTGAGGGTATAACGGGCAGTGGTGGCCAAGTAGTATAGGGCACTGGATCGCTAATCCTAATGTTGGGATTCAAGTCCCACTCTCCACAACGTCGTCACTGTCCCCCTCCAGTGCCGCGAACTGGATTAAACAGCAACATTGACCTCAAATACTAACATTCACCATCAAACACCAGCATCCACCACCAAACACCAACATTCACTATCAAACACCAACACTCACCATCAAATACCAACATTCACCTCTAAACTCTAACATCCACCATCAAACACCAAAATTCACCATCAAACACCAACACTCACTATCAAACTCCAACATTCACCTTCAAACACCAAAATTCACCATCAAACACCAACATTCACCATCAAACAACAAAATTCACCACCAATCACCAACGTTCACCTCAAATACATTTTAACAAATCACATTCACCATCAAACTCCAACATTCATCTAAAAGACTAACATCCACCATCAAACACCAACATTCACTATCAAACACTGCTCTGAATGAATGGAGCGATGAGCCAGATATGAAACTATCAGAAAGTGATGAGTATTTTTCTCCTGCTCACTACCTTCACACATTTAAAGACAGCCATGTGTTTTTCAATGTGCCATAAGCTAAAGTTGACCTTTGTGTTGATTAGTTCAACATGTGCTAAAGTTGACATTCATGTTGATTGGCTCTAAAATCAGGGGAAAATATTTAAAGGAACAGCACCAGGAGGGAAAATTAAAGGGTCTTTTTTTTAATTATGCTGTTTTCAGTTTATTTTCAGCTTTCATTTAAGTAATTTGGTTGATACCACAAAACGAATAATAAAAATACCATTAAAACTCTTTTATTGTTATGTTATTATTCAACCCCACCCCGACTGACATATACATATATGTATATGTATATGACATATACATATATGTATATGTGCGGAGAGTTCTTTCTTTTGTGTAAGTAAGTAAACTTTATTCAAGAGATGCATACAAAGAACAAGTATACATATACATATACATATACATACATACATACATATACATATACATTTGACATATACATATATGTATATGGTTAAACAGACGCTCCCCGACTTACGTTCATCCGTTTTACGTTTATTTTATTTTTTTTTTTTTTAAAGTCAAATTTTGAGTTTAGACGTACCTACGTAGTATGCTGACGTCATGACGCTGCATTCATTGTTTACAAACTACAGACTGAGTGTGTATGTATATATATATGTGTGTGTGTGTGTGTGTGTGTGTGTGTGTGTGTGTGTGTGTGTGTGTGTGTGTGTCAAATGGGTGTTGTGATGCGCAAAGTGTGGTAGTTGTGGTCGGAGTAGTAGTGCTTGTCACCTCTCGCTTTCAACTAACACCGCTGGCTAGCAGCTTGCCTGTGAAAAGGGGAGCCGAGTGAGTAAATCTCTCCCTGTCAGTACATAGCCTCTCCACCATCAAGCCCCATGTAGTGCCTCCTCGCGGCGACACATGGTAAGTGAGTACCTTGCGGACTCAGGCTGAACTACAGGGGACTCGGAGGAGGTTTGGCCCCCAGACATGTGACGTGCAGGCCCACCGGCGTTGTGGAGACGCCCTGATGCCCATGACCCAAACCCCCAACTATGCGTTAAATAGTCCCACTGCCTTGTGGATTCCCTTGGTTGGGAGAAGGCTAAGGAGTAAACCCTACAGAAATCTGGAGTGGAGCCCCTAAGGCAGTTGGTCTGAGGATTCCCTTGGCTGCGCTGGTACCAAATTGTACTGGATCTTCCTTTCCTTTGGATGCTATCAGCGAGGCCGAGAGGGGGGACTTGACGTCTGGGCAGCACAAGTTCTCTATAGTTCCCGCCCAGGCTCGTAGCGCACTGGAGAGGACACTCCAGCATTGATGCAAGACTTCAGTAGCAGTTATCAGTTAAAAGCTCATTCTGATTGGCGTAGGATACGGGCGCCTGGGGCTACTTCCGACAGTGGGAGAGACCATCGTGTCTCACTGGACAGCTACCGCCCGTTTCAAGCTGGGCAGCCCCCAGCCAGTAAGGTGCTGTCCCGCCACAGCTCGCCTGTTTTGCTGGGTGCGTAGGGCTTAGGAACTGACCATCCCGACAAGCAAGCTGTAAATTCTGCACCAGGCAGACAAAAACGGATAGATACGAAGACTCCAGCTCTTCGAATAGCAAGCTGGAACGTACGGATTATGTGTCCTGGACTGACAAGTGATCTTCAGCAAATTGACGATGCCCGCAAGACTGCAGTCATCAACCATGAACTGACACGTCTGAATATCGACATTGCTTGTCTACAGGAAACACGCCTGGCTGACAGTGGTACTATCAAAGAGGCCAATTACACCTTCTACTGGCAGGGCCTGCCACAAGACGACCCGAGACTGCATGGTGTAGGGTTCGCTGTGAAGAACTCGTTGACTACGGCGATTGAACCTCCTACCAGTGGATCAGAGAGTATCCTCGGTTTACGCCTGTCTACAACTGCAGGTTTTGTAAATCTCCTCAGCATCTATGCACCAACACTCAGTTCCACCCCAGAGGCCAAGAACCAGTTTTACGAGGCTCTGGATGATACAATTTCCAGGATCCCCAGCACTGAAGAACTTTACCTACTAGGAGACTTCAATTCTAGAGTGGGCGCCGACTGTAACACCTAGCCTTCCTGCCTTGGTCACCACGGTATAGGCAGGATGAATGAGAATGGACAGAGGTTGTTGGAACTGTGCTGCCATCATGGCCTGTGTGTAACAAATACATATTTCAAGTGCAAAGACCACCACAAAGTTTCCGGGAGACGCCCCAGATCTTGCCACTGGCACCAGCGAGACCTTATCCTCACCAGGCGCACGGATCTGAGCAGCGTTCTCCACACTAGAAGTTTCCATAGCGCAGACTACGACATAGACCACACCCTCATTGGAAGCAGGGTAAGGCTGAGAACAAAGAGGATCCATCACTATAAAACTAAAGGCCTCCCACGCATCAACACCTGCTCCTTAAAGGATCCCCAGCGAATCCAACTGTTTCATGACACAGTCAAGGAGAAGCTGGCTTTGCAGGCTCCTGGCAAAGACATCAACAGCAAGTGGAGCTTCCTAAGAGATACTATCTTCACAACAGCCCTCACCGCTTTTGGGAAAAAGGAGCGTCGGAGTGTAGACTGGTATGAGGCTCACTGGGAGGAGATGCAGCCTGTGACAGAAGCCAAGAGGGACGCCCTCCTAGCATACAAGCAAAACCCCAGCACCAGTACTCGGGACACCCTCAAAGCTGCACGAAACAAGGCCCAGCAGACAGCCCGCCGCTGTGCAAACGACTTCTGGCTGAACCTCTGCAGCAAGATCCAAATGGCAGCTGACACTGGCAATGCAATGGCCATGTACAATGGCATCAAGACAGCTACTGGTCGATTAAGACTGCACCCCTCAAGACCAAGACCGGGGAGGTGATCACGGACCAAGACAAGCAGCTTGAATGCTGGGTGGAACATTACCTGGAGCTGTACGCAACCAAGAATGTGGTGACCGATGCAGCATTAAATGCCCTGCCAAACTTACCTGTCATGGAGGATCTGGCTTACCTGCCTTCAGTGGACGAACTGGGCAAAGCCATTGATTGTCTGGCCTGTGGAAAAGCCCCTGGAAAGGATGCCATCCCCCCTGAAGTCTTGAAGAGTGGCAAGCCAGCACTCCTGCAGCACCTCCATGAGCTGCTGTGCTTATGCTGGAAGGAAGGGTTCATCCCCCGGGATATGCGCGATGCAAACATTGTAACCCTCAACAAAAACAAGGGTGACCGCAGTGACTGTAACAGCTATCGTGGCATCTCCCTCCTTAGCATCATAGGGAAAGTCTTTGCTCGTGTTGTCCTTACTCGCCTTCAGATTCTTGCTTCCCGGGTGTACCCAGAATCGCAGGGTGGTTTCAGGGCAGGCCGATCCACAGTCGATATGATCTTCTCACTTCGCCAACTGTAAGAGAAGTGTCGGGAGCAGCAGAAGCCCCTGTACATTGCTTTCATAGACCTGACTAAAGCATTCGACCTGGTCAGCAGAAGCGGACTCTTCAGCCTCCTGCAGAAGATTGGATGTCCTCAAAGGTTACTTCAAATCGTGACCTCCTTTCACGAGGACATGCACAGCACAGTCTGCTTCAATGGTGGGACTTCTGCAGCTTTCCCAGTGAGCAGTGGTGTGAAGCAAGGCTGCGTCCTATCTCCGACACTCTTTGGGATATTCCTCTCGATGCTTCTTCAGTATGCCTTCTCTGACAGTGAGGAAGGGATCCATATCCACACCAGGTCAGATGGAAAATTGTTTAGCATAGCTCGACTGCGCGCTAAGACGAAGGTGAGGCAGGTCCTCATCCACAAGATGCTGTTCACGGATGACGCTGCACTGACGTCCCACACTGAGGCTGGTCTTCAAGAGCTAGTCAATCACCTGTCCCATGCCTGTAATGAATTCGGACTGACCATCAGCCTGAAGAAGACAAACATCCTGGCCCAGAGCACAAACACAGGCCCAAACATCAACATAAATAACACACAGCTTGAGGTCATGGACTCCTTCACCTACCTGGGATCCACTATGACCAACACTCTCTCTCTCTTGACACAGAGATCTCATGCAGAATCGGGAAAGCCGCCGGAG
Source organism: Plotosus lineatus (assembly GCA_024760905.1). Taxonomy (NCBI): domain Eukaryota; kingdom Metazoa; phylum Chordata; class Actinopteri; order Siluriformes; family Plotosidae; genus Plotosus; species Plotosus lineatus. The sequence goes on from CM045733.1 coordinate 2,017,340, forward strand.
TGATGTCCAAACTGAACAAGCGTGTATGGAGTAATACCCAGCTAACGGAGAACACCTGTGTACTCAGCACACTCCTTTATGGCAGTGAGGCATGGTCCACGTACGCTGGTCAGGAAAAGCGGCTCAACAGCTTCCACCTCTGCTGTCTCAGGTGTCTGCTCCATATAAAATGGCAAGACAGAGTAACCAACACCGAGGTACTACAGCGTGCTGGCATGCCAAGTCTGCTCACACTGCTGAGCCAGAGACGACTTAGGTGGTTGGGTCACATACAGCGAATGGACGAGGGGCGCATCCCTAAAGACATGTTGTATGGAGAGCTGAGTGAGGGTTCCCGCCGCACAGGAAGACCACAGCTTCGGTACAAGGACGTGTGCAAGCGGGACATGAAATTATCTGGCATCGACATAAACACCTGGGAAGGCACTGCTGAAACACGCCAGCTCTGGAAGACCACTGTCAACGAGGGGATCAACAAAGCTGAAACTAACAGAATAAACAAGCTAGCTGAGAAAAGAGCAAAGAGGAAAGAAAGGGCAGCCCCCATGGCTCCTCATAGCCCTTTTGTATGCAATAATTGTTTAAGAAACTGTCACTCTAGGGTGGGCCTTTACAGTCACTACCGCAAATGCCTACCATAGCGCTACACCATCGTCTCTCGAGACGTACGGCTGCCGCCGCCGCCGCCGGTATATATATATATATATATATCTCAATCTCTATATATATATCTCAATCTCAGTTTTATCATGTTACCCTTGTGTTAAGACGTCATCTCTGTGTTTACACTGTTTTGCGGACTTTTGTAACCCTACGCAAATATGGTTGGTCAGAAGTGTAAGCCTACTAGCATGGGTGCAAGTCTCATACACAGAGATGAATTAACTATCCGCTCAGATCGGCACAATCTTTATATGTATTATCTTTTAGCAGAATCCTAAGACTGTATACTTGTTTTTTATACCAATATTCATTAGGATTTGTACTTGTTCCTTGTATGCATCTCTTGAATAAAGTTTACTTACTTACACAAAAGAAAGAACTCTCCGCTTTGCTGGGATACTGCAACAGTGCAGGCTGTGTTCTAAACGGCACCCTTGTGCACTTGAAAGACCGGAACTCCGTATAACCCACAGCAAGTACACTACTTTTGCAAGTACACTATTTTCGGTATTGAGCGCTTCACATATTGTAAGCGTTGATTGACTGTTTTAAGCTTCATGTAAAGTAACTCGGTATAAATAAGTGACTTATTTGAAATTACTGTTGATATTTTTTGATATATTTGATATTATTTTACAATGTTATGTTTATAATAATTGATTTAGGGGTGTTTTATGAGATACAGTAATGGTATTTATGGATGTATAGTACAGTATGAGCGTCATACGTCACACGTCATACGTCACTGTAACAACTTACATTCACTTTCAACTTATGTTTGGCCATCCGGAACCAATTAAAAACATAAGTCGGGGAGCGTCTGTCTTCTTCTTTTCCTTTTGGCATTTCCCTTCAGGGGTCGCCACACCGAATCATCTGCCTCCATCTCACCCTATGTTTTGCATCTTCTTCTCTTACACCAACGACCTTCATGTCCGCCTTCACTACATCCATGAATCGTCTCTTTGGTCTTCCTCTAGGCCTCCTGCCTGGTAGTTCCAGCCTCAGCATCCTACTACCAATATACTCACTATCCCTCCTCTTTACATGTCCAAACCATCTCAATCTAGCCTCTCTGACTTTGTCTCCAAAACATCTTACATGTGCTGTCCCTCTGATGTGCTCATTCCTGATCCTATCCATCCTCGTTACTCCCAAAGAGAACCTCAACATTTTCATCTCTGCTACCTCCAGCTCTGCCTCCTGTCTTTTCCCCAGGGCCACTGTTTCTAAACCTTACAACATTGTTGGCCTCAACACCGTCTTGTACACTTTTCCTTTCATTCTTGCCTATACCCTCCTATCACACATCACACTGGACACTTTTCCCCAACCATTCCAACCTGCCTGCACATGCTTCTTCACCTCTTTTGCACACTCTCCATTGCTCTGGATTGTTGAGCCGAAGTACTTAAAATTTTCCACTGAGGCTAACCTTCATTCCTCTCCTTTCCAGGGCATACCTCCACCTCACGAGATTTTCCTCCACTTGTTCTCTGGTCTCACTACAGATCACAATGTGATCTGCAAACATCATAGCCCATGGGGAATCTTGTCTCACCTTGTCTGTTGGCCTGTCCATCACCATAGAAAACAAGAAGGGGCTGAGAGCTGACCCTTGATGCAGTCCCACCTCCACCTTGAACTCTTCTGTCACACCGACAGCACACCTCACCACTGTCTTACATATCTCATACATGTCCTGCATCACTCTAACATACTTCTCTGCCACTCCAGGCTTCCTCATGCAATACCACAGTTCCTCTCTCGGCACCCTGCCATATGCTTTATCCAGATCCACAACCGCACAATGCAGCTCCTTCTGACCAGCTCTGTACTTCCCTATTAACATCCTCAAGGCAAATACTGCATCTGTGGTGCTCTTTCTTGGCATGAAACCAAACTGTTGTTCACAAATACTGACCTCTGCCCTTCGTCTAGCTTCCACTATTCTTTCCCATAATTTCATCGTATGGCTCATCAACCTTATCCCTCTATAGTTGCCACAACTCTGCACGTCCTCCTTGTTCTTAAAAATGGGCACCAGCCCACTTCTCCTCCATTCCTCTGGCATCTTCTCACTCTCCTAGACCTTGTTGAATGTTCTTGTCAGAAAATCTACTGCTACCTCTCCTAGACACTTCCATACCTCCACCGGTATGTCATCAGGACCAACTGCCTTTCCACTCTTCATCCTCTTCAATGCCTCCTCACCTCACCCTTACTAATCTTTGCTACTTCCTGGTCCTCAATAGTCACCTCTTCTACTTTTTTTTCTCTCTCATTTTCCTCATTCATCAGCTCTTCAAAGTACTCTTTCTATCTTCGCAGCACACTTCTGTCATCAGTCAATACATTTCCCTCTCTGTCCTTAATCACTCTAACTTGCTGCACATCCTTCCCATCTCTAATTCTCTGCTGTGCCAACTTGTATAAATCATTTTCTCCCTCTATACTTTCCAACCGAGCATACAAGTCATCATACGCCCTCTGTTTGGCCATTGACACCGCTACCTTCCCTTACGCTGTGTCTCCCTGTACTCCTGTTTACTCTCTTCGGTTCTCTCAATGTCCCACTTTTTCTTAGCTAACCTCTTCCTTTGTACACACTCCTGCACTTCCTCATTCCACCACCAAGTCTCCTGATCTACTCTCCTTCCAGAGGACACACCAAGTATTCTCCTATCTGTCTCCTTGATCACATTAGCTGTAGTTGTCCAGTCACCTGGAAGCACTTCCTGACCACCCAAAACCTGTTTCAACTCCTCCTTGAATACAACCCGACACTCTTCCTTTTTCAGCTTCCACCACTTTGTCTTCTGCTCGACCTTTGCCTTCTTCACCTTCCTCACCATCAGCATCATCCTGCACACCACCATCCTATGCTGTTTGGCAACACTCTCACCTACTACTACTTTGCAGTCAATACATATCCAGTGTTATAAATTAAACATTTAAACATTTAAAAAAAAAATAAGATGTAAATGAAATATGAATACGCTTTCCAACTTGTTCACATTTGTTTTGCAAATATTCGGAGATACCAACATGTCCAAGGTCGAAAGTGAAAGTGAAATGAAATTGAAGAACAAGTAGAACTAGAAATGGAATGAAATCTACAGAAAGAGAAATCATAAATATAAGTATGAAATATAATTACGTAAACATTATCTTGAGGTACACTTAATACTAGGCTTCGGCAGAGGGGGCCGTGGCTGCGCAGACTCACACACACAGATGCGACAATGTATCCAGTTTTCATGGGAGATTCTGGGTTGTTGGTTTTTGTGGTGGTTTCGGTTTTTGTTTTTTTTTTTTGCATAACTGGCCTTATTTTTGTGACATTTTCCATAACCTTTCCACCTTCTTTTTCTTCATCTTCTTCTTTTCCTTTCGGCTTTTCCCTTCAGGGGTCGCCACAGCAAACCATCTGCCTCCATCTCACCCTATCCTCTGCATCTTCTACTCTTACTCCAACAACCTTCATGTCCTCCTTCACCACATCCATGAATCTTCTCTTTGGTCTTCCTCTCGGCCTTCTGCCTGGTAGTTCCAACCTCAGCATCCTACTGACAATATACTCACTATCCCTCCTCTGTACATGTCCAAACCATCTCAATCTAGCCTCTCTGACCTTGTCTCCAAAACATCTTACATGTGCTGTCCCTCTGATGGACTCATTCCTGATCCTATCAATCCTCGTTACTCCCAAAGAGAGCCTCAACATTTTCATCTCTGCTACCTCCAGCTTTGCCTGCTGTCTTTTCCCCAGGGCCACTGTTTCTAAAACATACAACATCGCTGGCCTCACCACCGTCTTGTACACTTTTCCTTTCATCCTCTCCCCCTCTCTGTCTTTCCCTCTGTCCATATCTCTCTCTTTCTCTCTCTCTCTCTCTCTCTCTCTCTCTCTCTCTCTCTCTCTCTCTCTCTCTGTCCCCTCTCTCTCTCTGCCCTCTCTCTCTTTGCCCCCTCTCTCTGCCCCCTCTCTCTGCCCCCTCTCTTTGCCCCCTCTTCCTCTCTCTCTCTCTCTCTCTCTCTCTCTCTCTCTCTCTCTCTGTCCCTCTCTCTCTTTGCCCCCTCTCTTTGCCCCCTCTCTCTGTCCCTCTCTCTCTTTGCCCCCTCTCTTTGCCCCCTCTCGCTGCCCCTCTCTCTTTGCCCCTCTCTCTTTGCCCCCTCTTCCTCTCTCTCTCTCTCGCTCTCTGCCCCCTCTCGCTTTGCCCCCTTTCTCTGTGCCCTTCCCCCTCTCTCTGCCACCTCTATGCCCCCTCTCTCTGCCCTCCCCCCACTCTCTCTGTCCCCCACCCCCCCTCTCTGTTCATCTCTGTGTGTTGTATAACATGTTATCCTGCTGGGGTTAATTGACCAACAACAATCTGTCACAACAAATTTGCCCAAGTTGAGGTACATTACTCCTCTGGATCATTTCATGCTACCTGCCTGACTTTTCTGTTCTTTATTTTCTGTCTTTCAAGAAGCAGGTTGTATATTTTATTTATTTATTTATTTTTGTACGTGCACAATAAACCAAATGTTGCAGTTATGACAATAAGAAAAATCAACTCTCCTGCATAAATTAGTTTTAAAACCGTGAGACGAGAAAAGGGAGGGACGAGAAGCCTTTGTTTGGCCATTATGTCCAAGAAGAAGAACAAGATACACTGGAATACACACAGAAAATCATTTTGTGTGTGTGTGTGTGTGTGTGTGTGTCCTTGAGGACACAAGTGGAGAGTTATTTGGGACGCAGCAGGAAGACGTTTTAGTGAGACGCTTCATGTTGGCCGATGATGCAGATCCAGCTGTGAGACACATCTCTGCATTCCCACTGTGTGTGTGTGTGTGTGTGTGTGTGTGTGTGTGTGTGTGTGTGTGTGTGTGTGTGTGTGTGTGGTCGAACAAGAGATAAGTGACATTTCAGATGGAAGCACATGCTTGCGTGATGCTCTCTCAGGAGAAGAGAACACACACTCACACAATGGAGTTAATTAGCAAATGCTTCAGTAGCTTTCCGGGACTCGGGCTCTTTTAATTAAGAAACACAAAAGTGTCTTTATGAGTGACACGTTTGTGATGATGGAGATACTCCGAATTTTACTGCACTACAATGCAAACTATTATACCGGAGAAGTTCAGAAACAATCACCATAATAGGAAAAGCATTAAAGTGATTTAATTTCCTTTGGTTGGAAATATAATCAAATTGGTACAGAGCAATTTGTCCTAGTATAATTAGAAATAAAATTTGTAAATGTTCTCATCAACTCATTACAGTTATTGCAAACATAATTCTATCATTCATTATAAAGGTGTCCATGCACCACTCTGCATTTGGAACCACAGCACACATGTTGTCTTTTGTTCACACTTGTGAAAGTTCTTTATGCTCTTGAGATTTTTTTTTTCAGGCTCATTACACCATATTGTTTTTTAAACTGTACTGCCCACATAGATGTAGTGTAAATCAGTAAATATTGGCATCTGTCCATCCAAAGAAATGAAGAACCACTGAGCAGATACAGAATACCATGTGTGGTGGTTCAATCTCAGAATATCACCAGTGCTCACATCCTGGTCACAAAATAAAAAGAAATACACAACACTCACTGACATCCTGACGTCGACAGAGAGCCAGCCATCAGCTTGCTCTGTCCCAGATTTAAAACTTTTGAGTGTTTTCACATCTGCAGTGTTTATTCTGTTTGAACAAAACTCCAGTGGGTTCCTGTTCTCGGGATGAGAACCTGCAGGTATGAGGGTGTTAGAGTGAAGTGGTGTCAGCGTTGGTCCAAGTGAACATCAGTTTGGAAATGATTTTTACTCAACTGAAAATTCAAACATGCTTTTTGTATGTCACATTCAAATTTAAATAAATCAACAATGTTTGTTCACAGATGCAAATGGACCAGAACTCAAAACTGTTCATTTGAAAAGAACATATGGAGAGTGCAAACCAAAAGTATATTTGCACACACACACACACACACACACACACACACACACACACACACACACACACACACACACACACACACACAAACACATGCACACAAACACACAAATACATACCCACTCACACATACATAAACACACACATTCAGAAATACACACAAAAACACACAAAAACAGACACACAAACAAATGCACAGACACAAAACAGTCAAACTCACACACACTCATACACACAGAAAAAAACACAAACATACACACAAAAATACATGCACACACAAACACTGACATACAAAAAACACAGACACATGTACACACTCACACACGCTGAAACACCCAGCATCAAACACACATGCGCATACACAAATACACACAAATACACACACGAACATGCACACACAAACATGTGCACACAAACACACACAGAAATACACACAAAAACACACATTTACAAATCCATACACACAGAGACACAAAACACACACTCATACACACACAAACACACACACAAACATACAAATTCACACACAAACATACACACAAACACAGACACACAAAACCACACTCAAACAAACACACACAAACACACACACACACACACACACTCACATATGCCAACAAACACACACATACGCCCACACACACACACACACACACACACACACACACACACACACACACACACACACATGTACAACAAACAGACAAATGCATACACATACATAAAGAAACACAAAGACACAAACAAACACACACAAGCACACAAAAATGTACACAAAGAACACACAAACAAACAGCCAGACACTCACAAAAACACACCATCACAGACACAAACACATTCACGCACACAAACACACACCCACACACAAACACACACAAACACACAGATCGTATTAATCACAAAAACACACACACTCACACAAACACAAGGCCACAAACACAAACAAAAATCTCACAAACAAACAAATACAAACAAACACAAATAAACACACATACTCACACACTCACAAACACAAACACAGACACACCCACACAGATTAAAATCCCACCCAAACACAAACACACCGACTCAAGAACACACACACAAACACACAAACACACCTACATACACAACCACAACACACACACAAACTCACACATGCACAAACACACATACGCACACACATACACAAACACCCACACACACACACACACACACACACACACACACACACACACACACACACACACACACACACACACTAATAAAGTCAGAGAAACAAACATACACAGACATAAAAACATACAAACACACAAACAGGCTCACACATACACACACACAAACAAAGCCACAAAAACACTCACACACTCATACAACACACACTCAAACACACAAAACACAAACACACACACCCAAGCACAGACGCACAAACATATATGCTCACACAAACACAGGAACACACAAACACGCACACACATAAACACACACCCACACACACATACACACGAGCACACACTGACACAAATACACACACACACTAATACATACACACACACAGAAATGACCCTCACACACACACACACAAACAAATACCTACACAATCACACATACAAACAAACACACACATACACAAACACCCATGCACACACACACACACACACACACACACACACACTCACTCACACACACACACACACACACACACACACAAATGCACACAAACACGCACACACAAACATATACACACACAAACACACTCGCCACACAGAAACACACATACAGACACGCGCACACACCACACCTACACAAACATACTCACACACAAACACACACACAACACACACATGCACACAAACACACACACAAACAAATGCAGAGAAACCACACACACACACACACACAAACACAAAAACAGTCGCTCATACAAAAACACAAACAGAGACACAAAAACGCTCACACACTCATACAATCACACACTCAAACACACAAAACACACACACACCTACACACAAACAAACACACACAGACACAAATACACGCAAACACTAATGCATACACATACACAGACACGCCCTACACACACAAACACATACAAACAAAGACCTACACAATCACACACACAAACACACACATACACAAGCACACATGCACACACATACACCCTCACAAACTCACACACAGAGACACTCACTAACACACACACAAACACATACACACACAAATGCACACAAACACGCAAATGCAAACATACACACACACTCACTTACACAGAAACACACACACACACACACACCACACATCTACACAAACATACACACACAAACACAACCACAAACAGACACACACACACACACACACACACACACACACACACATTCACAACCACACACACTCACATAGACACACACACACATACATGAACACACACATGCACACACAAACACAACCACAAACAGACACACAAACATACACACACACACTCACAACCACACGCACTCATTCACACAGACACACACACACACACACACACACACACACACACACACACACACACACACACAGACACACAGAGATACACGAACACAGGATCAGGTTAGGTTTTAGACTGGACCCTGAAATCATGAACTGACAAGCTGGCAGGAGTTTACCTGGACATTTTTCACCTGTCCCTGCAGCTTGCTATGGTCCCTGTCTGACTCAGCTCCTCCATCATTGTGCCTGTGCCTAAAAATTCAACCACCACCTGCCTGTATGACTATCACTCCTTGATGAGATGTTTATACTTGTGCTTAGCTTTTTTGATACCTTTTCATGGGGTCTGGAGAGCCTGCTGGTCTCCTGATTTGAAGGCTTCATCCCTTACTCTAAGCCGGATGTTCACCCCACCAACCATGCAACCATGGTTTCTGGTTCGGAACACTTTAACAGTTCACGTTTTGGTCACATTCTCTGTGCAATAGTTAATGGAGGAGACCAGAGCTAATGTTTGACCCTCCAGTTCTGTCTCTTCTGCAAATATTTCCCAGTTGGTAGAGTCGTCTAGTGGTATAGGGCGCTGGATCGCTGATCCAAAGGTTGGGGGTTCAAGTCCCACTCTCCACAAGGTTGTTACTGTCCCCCCAGTGCAGCTAACTGGGTTATCAAAGGCGGGCCATGTCTGTCACTGTCTATGGTGAGAGGTTGATGTAAAAGAACCATTGCTGACTTTCGTAAAGAGGAGCTGCAAAGTCGTCAGCGTGTTTCTGTCCCTTGCTAAAAGGGTTGTGACAGGTAGGACATCCGACGTAAAAACCTCTGCCAAATCAAACGTGTGAATCAGATGATTCGCTGTGGCGACTCCCGAGTGAAAGGGAAAAAGCCGAAAGGAAGACAGACAGACAGAGTCAACACAATCCTGTAGAGCTGCAGTGGCTTCTTCAGTCAACACCTGGACTGTTTGAACTGCTGGTCTTTGGCTACAAGTTTTAGGTTTATAAGCAGGAATCAGACACAGAGAGGTGACCTGAGAGCCTTCAATGTGGCAGAGGAATGGCTTTGTATGCATCTGGAATGTTGCTGGAGACCTGGTC
>CM045733.1:2032500-2082500 GCA_024760905.1 Plotosus lineatus
GGTACAGTACATGACAGTATTTAGGGTGGCATAGTGGTTACCAGTGCAGTTACCAGTACCCCCAGTGCAGCTAACTGGGTTATCAAAGGCGGGCCATGTCTCTCACTGCCTATGGTGAGAGGCATGTAAAAGAACCATTGCTGACTTTCATAAAGAGGAGCTGCAAAGTCGTCAGCGTGTTTCTGTCCCTTTCTAAAAAAAGGGTTGTGACAGGAAGGGCATCCGACGTAAAAACCTCTGCCAAATCAAACATGCGAATCAGATGATTCGCTATGGCGACTCCCGAGTAAAAGGGAAAAAAGCCGAAAGGAAGACAGACAGTGGTTACCACTTCCGTGTCACAGTAAGAAGGCCTGGGTTCATTTCTCAGGTTTGGCGAGCTCGTTTCTATGTGGAGTTTGTATGTTCTCCGTGTGCTTGTGTCAGGTTACTCTGTGTGCTCCAGTTTCTTCGTGAAGTCCAAACAACACGCACAGTAGAATGATTGGCTGTTCCATATCGCCCCGAGGTATGAGTATGAATGCTTCTATGTGTTTTCGCCCTGCGATGGTCTGGCAAGCTGCCCAGGGTGCACCCTCCTCTCCCCCAGATTTGGGTGATATGAGCCTTCATTCTAAGTAGGATTAAGCAGCTGAGAATTTGAATAAATTAATGAATAGAACAGGTTTTTTTTTAATCCTGGATCACTGGATATTAGCAATTGTGCATCTGATTGGCTAATCTACTCCTAGTATATCAGCTCATATGCTGTGACCATGATCTAGTGGACCAAGGGTGGCGCAGTGTGATGTCAGGGTGGGGGGCCCGTATGACCCTGGGAACATGCTTTTTTTGCCATACTGTACTAGAATTAAGTGTAATTGCACATCCTCTACAGTAGGTGGCAGTGGCACACACGCGGTACTTTTTCCCTACACCACAGCACGACAATGAGAATGCCACCTCCACCTACTGTAGAGGATATGCAATTACACTAGCTGACATTGGCGCTCTTATTGTCTCACTGTGGTGCAGGGAAAAAGCATCAAGTGTGATATGAAGTGCAGTAAACACTATTTATAGTTGCATGTGGGGCACATGGGGGGGAGGAGTGAAATGTTTTTTTTTCTTCCAATAGGGGCTTCACAGAAAATAATTAAGAAGCACTGCACAAGGCATTCTCAGAGCGCAGAGGAATACAATGTGGAAGAGTACAAGGCTAATCAGCCCGGAAAGCCATTTCCCCAGCATAGCTCGTAAATCAAAATTTTGCTGGTTGGATGGGGCAGATTTTTGGAGGATCGAAGCTCATATCATAGAAAGTTCGTTATAAAAGACACTTGTAAGTCAAGGTACCACTGTACTTGTTTGTAGGAAGCTGAACTATCCATCTTTGAGTAAAGATGGCATATCGGTCGTTAGATTTGAGAACGGAAGGTGTAATTATTATGCACTTTTCTAAAAGGGTTTTTCTTGTAAAGACAAGTCGCTGATTAATTCTAGCACACGAGGAGGCGTGTCTGGAGTGTCTCCAGTGTGTTGAGCCATATAACACGGCTGGTTTTAGCTCCGAAGTGTCTCCAGCATTTGGCAGGAGGCTGTTAGTCCTGTGTCTATGGAGAGGAGGACAGCAGTGTGTCTTTGCCTGTCAGCTCGAGCTAAAGCTGTAAGCTGTATTTAGTCAAAGACGGACTCTGAAAAGTGTTTACTTCCTCTATGGAGTCGATGGTTCTATTGTTAGACATTGATGAAAAGCAGAACTTTCTCTCCTCAGTAGGCTTCATTCATGCCTGAGTGACATTACTGGATATTTTCTTTTCTTCAAAAGGAAAGACTCATTTAGGACAAACACCTCCATCGCTGATTAAATAAATCCTCCGAAGCTGGTGATTGGCACAATAGTGTCAGGATCCTGAACAGGTTCTTCCCGGCTGAGGCCAAATACAGGCGTTTGTTAGTCTCACTAAATTGGCCAAGGATGCTCGCTTGAGGGTTTGAATGTCTCTGTTCATATCAAGATCATTAAACGGCCCCTGTCTGGACGGCAGTGTCTTTTCCTTTTATTGATCAAAGTGCTGTTAGCATTTGGCGGAACACGGCTTCCTCTCTGACTCAGTAACGAAGCGGCGTTTCAAGTAGAAATAATGCAGCACAGAAAATACACTCTAAAAGAAAATAATGCAGAGTGGAACTGGTATCCTGCTTAAAGATTTATAATGGCAGCCCTCACAGGAAAACGCAGGGTCCTTAATGCTAAAACTATTCCAAACAAACCCGATTAAGCCTAGAGTGGGCCAGTAAGGATGCAGGAGGAAACGTTCTGACCCAGACTCCTTACACTGCTCATCAGCCCATAGCAAAAATTAACCATGCAATTCATTACGGCAGACATTTTTATGGTTTACATTCCATTGCTAGTGGAGATTATCGTCCTCGTCCTCAGGAACTCAGATAGATGACACCAAAACTAACATCTGGTGTATTCAGCAGCCATTTTGGGTTAAGCTCTAACGCAGTACCAAACCCTGTGCAGGTGCTATTAGGTTTCACACGAATTCTGTGGATTAGAATGAAAGTTTATTTGAACTATGTTTTTAAACCCTTGCCGTTGCCAAAGGTGCCTGGAGTGGAGCTATCGAAATAAGTTCTGCACATCTGTAAGATTTGATAATTATATAACTTTGGAAGAAAATAACATGAAATCACCACATTTGGAGTTTGGATTCCTCCCAGGGGTAAATAGCGCCTGATTATTTATGGGCCACAATGACCCTTGTTTCAAGGTCGCAAGCATCTGGGCCCTGTGGTGTGTTTTAAAAGCAAATATTATAGGCTAAATTCTGCCATGTCATCCATGTTCTCCCAAGTTCTCAGTATTAAAACCATTCACATACTGCAGCATAAAAATCAAATACAGTGGTACCTCACCTTACCAAAGTCCCAACAGACAAAAAATCCAGGTTAAAAAATGCATTTTCCTAAAATTTTTGTCTCTGGATACCAAACAAGTTCACATTACGAAAGCGGCATTTCAAAAATTCAAACAATGCGCGAGTTGCTCTCTCCCAACATCCTGCCCCGCTGGCCTCCCATTGGCTCAGGAGTGATGACGCAGCTCCCTCCCATTGGCTATTATGGGGCTGCATCTCCATAATACCCATGATGCTTTTCATGTAAAGGATAGAGTTACTGTTGTTTTGTGAGTTTTTCGAGTGTGCTCACTGCAACTTTATTTTTTGGCTCAGGCTTTTAAACTTGCATAAACATTTGTAAGATTATAACTCTGCTAAGAAGACATGGTCAACACACCCGCACACACACACACACACACACACATGCGCGCGCGCACACACACACACACACACACACACACACACACACACACACACACACACACACGCGCGTGCGCGTGTGATTCCCTGTGCGAGTGAAAAGAAGAAGCGGGCTCATGGCATGCGGTTGATTGATATCGCAAAGGAATATGGCCAGACCCATCTAGCATCGGTACAATATTGAAGCAGAAGGAGGCCTTAAAAGGTATACTTTTATAATTGTTAAAGGGTTTAAAGGGTAGTATTGGGGGCCTTGGAATGAATCACGCATCTTACATGTAAAATGCGGTTCAACTTACGAAAAATCCAGTTTACGAAACCACTTCTGGAACAGATTGATTTTGTACGCTGAAGTAACACTGTATTTAAAAATGATGTCCTGGAAACCTGAGAGTCGGTAATAAACTGTAAGATTGTAAAGAAGATGGAATTGTGAAACTGAGAATGGAATATTTACAAATTAGAAATTCTTTGGAGGTCCTGGGGACATCAGAATTTGGGAGCAGCTTCTTGACAATGTAGTGGTCTGGGAACAGCCCTGGGTCCATAGAAAGATAGATGGAAAACCCTGAGAACCTTGTGGTCAGAAAACATGGGAATTTATGACCTAGATACTGAGAAATGAGTGGTTTGGAGAAATAGAACCCTGAAATGATAGAGTATTGGACTATAGAACACTGGAAAGGTACAGAGTTAACATGTTCTTCGATCAGTATTTTGTCAGAAGTGAGGCTCGAGTCGACCTAATGAGTCCAAGTGGTTTTGTAAACTTGTTGGGGAAGTATTACAGGTTCCAGTGTGCTGGGTCATAATCCCTGTGTCTTTTTCTATCTCATGGCTGTTAAATTGGTGGCACCAGAAGGTACAGGGTTCAAGTCCCAGGCATGGTCAGGGTATTTTTGGGTGGAGTTCGCATGTTCTCCCCGTGATTTGTGTGGGTGTTCTCTGGGCTCTCTGGGTTCCTCGTATAGTCAAAGACATGCACTTTAAGACAAGTGACTGTTCCAAATTGACCCAAGGCTTCAGTGATTGTGTGTGTGTGTGTGTGTGTGTGTGTGTGTGTGTGTGTGTGTGTGTGTGTGTGTGTGTGTGTGTGTGTGTGTGTATTGATCCTGCAATTGACTTGTGAGCTGTTCAGGGTGTATCTGCCTTCGCCCAGAGTCGGCTGAGATAGGCTTTAACTCCCTATACCTAGTAGGCTTAAGCCATTCAGAAAATGAACTACAAGAACCTGGCATTTTGAGAGCCTGATTACCTCACAACAGAGGGAGTGGCTTCCGGGATCCTTGTGTATTGAGAGCAGCGACACACGCCCAGCTAATACTAACATAGCTGTATTTTTTTTTCAATTGCAGTGCCATCATGGGCCATTGTGGCCATTGCATTCGTGGCTGTGGTTCTCGTCGTATCCTGCTGCTTTTGCATCTGCAAAAAATGGATATTCAAGAAGAAGAACAAGAAAAAGGGAAAAGACAAGGGCAAGAACGCCATCAACATGAAGGACGTGATAGACGGAACGAAGACGGAGGTAAACACACTTTATTACGGCTGTGCATACGTCATGTGGAGAATGCACGGCGACACTGATGTTCAATTTTTTTCTACAATTATTTAATCACTGAAATGCGTTTTAACTTTATTCTGACTAACACTGTTAATGTGAAATCTGCTCTTAGAAATGTACTGATAAAACCCAACGTGCGTTAATGCTGCTGCTTGATTGCTGACTTTAATTACAGGATTGAAAGCCTTGCATGGTAAAATTGCTGCAAAAGCATAACAAGCCTGCTGTGTGTTAGCTAAACACAAACATTTCTACATTCTGAGCATTTCATCTTTGTGTTTAATTCAATGTTTTGTAGTTCTGCATATCTAATTATTATTATTATTATTATTATTATTATTATTATTATTATTATTATTATTATTATTGCTATACTATAGAGTGGGATCAAACCCGGAGAAATGACAGTAGTTAATTAGAGCCGCACAATGAGAGCAATCGCGAAACCCACCCCCTTTTTTAACAGCAAGCCCACAAACTATTGCACAAATTGTAACAGCAGCACTTTCACCTCACTTTGCATAGTAATTAACATGTAACACACACTACCACAATCCTTTAAATGAATAATGGGCAAAGTCGCCTTAATTTTCCATGTAAGAGGTCGAAAGTTCAGAGACAGTTTAATTTCGATGGAGAGACGTTTTTAAAGTCATACGGGGGAAATTAAATGTGGACTCATGATCAGAATTGAGGCTGATTTAATAAATCTGAATTTGTTAAGCAAGAAGGTCCTGGGTTCAAATACCAGGCTCAGCGAGGATGTTTCACGGTGGAGTTTCTCTCCTGTGCCTGTGTAGGTTTCCTCTGGGTAATTGGGTTTCCTCCCACAGTCCACAGACATGCACAGTAGGCTAATTGGCTGTTTCAAATTGTCCCTGGATGTGAGTGTATAGAGTTTTGTGTTAGCCTTGTATACACTGCCTTTGCCCAGAGTTAGCCTCAGATTTGCTAAGAAAAAGATGTGAGCTCCAGTACTGGTTTTATAAACCCACACTGGGACTTGGGGAGTCTAGTAAAATGAGTCTAGGAAGATAAAGTACTTTCAAAATTATAAACTTAGCCAGTCCCATCCATCAGGTGCAGCCTCCCGATCACACAACTACCTCCGACCAGGGAGAAGTGAGGGAAAGCATGTGCTCACTCCATGACACGCAATGCTGCCAGCCACATCTTTACAAGCTTCTGCACATGCACATTCAGTGGAGACCAGACAGAGGGAAAGCACTATCTGCCCTCTTCGTGGCCATGAGCTCAGAGACACGTGTGATTGGCTGGTGAATAATCTAACTGACAGGGAGATGAGCGTACAACATTCATTCCTCCTTCCTGTGAGAACTTGGCCAATTAACCGGGATGATGTGCCACTCATGAACCCAGGACACTGCAAATTTAAGATTTTGCTCATTTAAGACATTTAAGATTTATAGAGTTGATAATATTGGCACAACACCTACACAGTGTCAGAGATAGCGCTACAGTATTAGCATTTTCATGATTAGCGACGATCTTCAGTCACAACTTTCATGATGGTAATTCAATATATTTAAAAGAGCTTTGAGTTTGTGATGTGTCATTTCTCCCGGTGCGTCCATACACATGTGTTTGCCCTGTGTGTTTGTGCGGTGTGTTTTAATTTGTGTTTCTTCCTTCTATGTCCTTCCTTATCTGTGTTTTGATGACTTTTCGGGATTGGCGCTGGCGGTAGGTTCCTAATTGCTGTTGGATCTTCTTTAGCCTGCTGCGATGATGTTGTTTAGCCTCTTGACTTAAAGCCTTAAAGAGAAATGTGTAATTCTGCATACTGAACATGTTTAACTGCACTATATATATATATATATATATATATATATATATATATATATATATATATATATATATATATATATATATATATATATATATATATATATACACACACACACACACACACACATACGAATGAATATAGAGCACTTGGGTAACGCTTGTACGAGGCTGAACCACATCGATTTCTGAAGGTTCTGGGGTGTACGGTTTGTAGTCTCCGCCCCTCAGTTTCCCCCACTTGATCTTTTGACTCTGACAATCCATCTGGCAGGAAAATACCACTCTAGTCATTAGCCGTACAAATTATGCAAAAAGCTTTTTCACAATGACCGACATGATCTTGGAATCCTTGAGGCACTCATTTTAAAATCTCACTTCCTTTCTTGAGGCTTTTAGAAGGTCAGGGAGAAGATCACAGAAGATAACAGTGTTGATCAGGCAGCATTTTCTAAAGCTTTTATACCATTTCACCAAGATTCATCATTGTTGTGCTCAAGGAACGTGGATGGCTTTCTTCCACCAGATTCATCAGATGCTTTTATCCAAACTGGCCTAGAAGTGCAGAACCAAACCACAAGTGAGGAGGAAACCAATATAATCCAAGCCTCCAGATTCTTTATTCTAATGTCATTTGACTCTAATTTGTTAATGTTTTATGGTTCCACTGGAAGAGTTCCTGGAAGGAAATCTGGTCGCAGTTCCTGTGGAAAATAAACATCTGAAAAATGTTCCTGTTTTTGAAATAAAATTCCTCCTCCTCAAGAAAGGTCCATTTATCCTCGAGATTTAAGACACTGATAGATTTACACAGAGCCTTCTATTGGTGCTCTACGTTCATTTTGTCTGTATTTCTACATGTTTGTGGAAAACTTGCGGAGGCATAAAGAGCAGTACCACCGGCAGCCATGGGGCACCGTAGGCAGTAGTACACAGAGAGTCACCAAGAAGAATCTGTTGTGATGGACCAGTTATGGGTCAATGGTTAAGGCTCTAGATTACCGAGAAAGTCAAGGGTTCATGTAAAAGTACCATAATCCTCAAATTCTCAGTTGTATGATTAAGATTTTTAAAGGCGTAAGTAGACGGTCTACGAAATGCAATAAATGTAAACTTACTAATGCCATAACTTTCTGAAAAGAGGATAAGCAGGGTTTTAATCATTTATAAACTTCTGTCACTTCACTAAGGTACAGTAACAAATATTTGAGGTGATCGGATATGAATGCAGCAGTAACAAAAGAGAAATGGCAAGATGATGACACCAGACTGACTGTGTGTGTGTGTGTGTGTGTGTGTGTGTGTGTGTGTGTGTGTGTGTGTGTGTGTGTGTGTGTGTGTGTGTGTGTGTGTGTGTGTGTGTGTGTGTACAACATGTTCATGAACAAACAGAGCAAAAGAATTTTCAGTACACGGTGGTACCTTGACTTATGAAATTAATTCGTTCCGAGGGCGAGCTCGTAAGTCAAAATGTTCATGAGATAAAACAAAAATTCCCATCATAAATAATAGAAAACCAATTACCGTAATCGACGTGATAAGCACAAAAAAAAGTTGGGGGGGGCGGGGGGGGGCTTATTAAAATGTTAATGACGTAAAGTGTCAAGGTGGAAAACATGAATAATAACAGAACAATAAAAAAGTTTTACTGGTATTTGTATTATTCATTTTGTAGTATCAACCAAACTACTTACATGAAAGCTGAAAATAAACAGAAAATAGTATTTTTATTTTTTTTTAAAGACCCCTTAGTTTTCCCTCCCTTTAAACATTTCCTTTAAAAATTTTCCTGGAAGTAAAATCAAGCAAATCAACACTGTTAACTTTAGCAGATGGCACGTTGAACTAATCAACATGAACATGACCAAAAGCACATGGCCAGGAACGTCTTTAAATGTATGAAGTTAGTGAGCAGGAGAATCGGGTGAAAAATACTCGTCATCACTTTCTGATAGGTCCATATCTGGCTCATCGCTCCATTCATTCAGAGCATCCCATAGTTTTTCTGTAGCAGTTTCTAATGGTTCATCAGTTGTTAGACATTTACCAAGAGAACACAGAAAATATTTTCCTGTTTTTTAAAGCACGGCGGAATGATCAAATGTGTTGTTACTGATGAACATTATAGACATTCCCCAGTGGCAGGGGGTCTTGAAATTCTGTGTAAACTCACTTTGACAGGCAGTAAACGCCTCATTTTACATGTTACAGAGACTAATCCAATAAAATTGGTAAATTGGATCTACCATTTTGCTCCCAGTACACGTGGGCGGTTATTAGACGTAAGATCAAAACCACGGGTGGGGCGCTTATTGGAGCAGGACGCTTATTACATCGAATATCATCGCCCCTCCCAAACTCATGTAACCTGACACAAACATGTATATTTGACCTAATATATTAAAGATAATCATGTTAAAACAATAAATATTTCATAATAATAATACATGTACATTAACATTAATAAGAAATTTATAATAAGTAATAATAAAACAACAATAAACAATAAATCAACTAACCTGTCTGGTCATAGACTGCGGAGCTGTCACATGAGTGCAAGGATGTCACGTGGGCAGGCATGGGGTGATGCGAAACAGAGAAGGAGGAGGAAGAGGAAGATTTTGTGCATGAGCACACTACGAATGCTAGTGAGGAAAGGCTCATGGTGAGCTCTCACAAGGCTAGTAATTCTGAAATAGTAGGGAGCGTTCTCGGAGCGCGGAGGAATACTCGTGGAACAATACGAGGCTAATCGACTCGGAAAAGCCATTTCCCCAGTCAGAGCTCGTAAATTAAAATTTTGCTGGTTGAATGGTGCAGATTTTTGGTGGGATCGAAGCTCATATCATGGAAAACTCATGATAAAAGACACTCATAACTCAAGGTACCACTGTATATGATTAAATGTATTCTGAGGCCTCACAGACCACCTGCGATGCTAATGCTGCATTTCCTATCTGTTAATATAGTGCATTATTACAATGTTCCCTGCCATCACCATGTTTATGCATCTTCACTCTGAGCTGCCCCCTCATGGACATATTGCTTAATATGGATGTAATTGGTGGAAGGAATATGTCAATAATGATTAAACCATTTGAGATTGACGCCATTATTTTCGTAGATGAAGGGAGCATAAATGGGCCTTAACACTCGATCCTGGGTCGATTCTGGCTTTCAACCATCTCGTCATGAACAAGGAATCTTAAGTGTGGAGTGAATTTCATGGTTATCATCTAAAATCTCACACGATTGGATTCTCGCATTGCTAATTTTGTTTTTTCTCATCAGTTAAGCGAATCAGGATTTTCCTTGTCTCGTCTATCCAAAACCAAGAACAGCAAAACAGATTGGTAAACAAACCACTGGAAGCCTTCCAAAATAAAATAATTAGAGAAATGTTTTATAATGTGTGTGAAGTCATGAAGGAAAATCTTAATTAGCCATTAAGGTCAAAGCTGAAGAACAGAAATCAATTTGGTTCAGCCTTCTGCTCTCACAAAAATATGAACCTGACACGTGATAGACCAGAGAGTTCCTCACCAACCCGTTTATTTCATTTTCCTTCTTTATTTTATTTTTTTGCTAGCATGATGCAAAGGGTTCAGGGGTCACTGAGAAAAGCTGTTTCGGGGG
This sequence comes from Plotosus lineatus, assembly GCA_024760905.1. Taxonomy (NCBI): domain Eukaryota; kingdom Metazoa; phylum Chordata; class Actinopteri; order Siluriformes; family Plotosidae; genus Plotosus; species Plotosus lineatus. The sequence continues at coordinate 2,042,818 of CM045733.1, forward strand.
AACGAGAATGCCATGCATGCTTTACTGACGACTCCAGCCAAAGATAGAGATGTTTTCTACACTGAATGAGAGTTTGAGCACGTTTCAGCCCTCACACTTCAGACTATCCAGAATTGAACACAATGCACTCTCTCACCACTCTCCACATCCCTTCTTCTGAGTTTGTTCCATGCCTGAAAAGTTCACGAAAATGATTCCGATATGCTTCTGAGAAACTTGATTTCCCAAAATGCTTGTGCCCCGACCCCCTCATTACACTCATTGTCTCTGCAAATCATTTCTGATTGATTTTATATGGACCACACTGTAAGGGCACATGAATAAATGCTGATGGGGATGGGATGAGGGTCCATGGTATTGGGGTTGAACTCCATCTCCAAGCATGTGGTGGTGTTGATCACTGTGGTGTTTTTAGTGCTCGATCCCTTTAAAAGAGGTTTATACAGGAACAATGGCTTGGCGGCTCAGCGTCAGGAAATGGGGCTCAGCGGACTGACTCTTGGTGGATGTCTCCTTCAGGCTCTGAAGGACGAAGACGAAGTGGAGACTGGCCTCTCTGAGGGCGAAAAGGAAGCCGAGCCTAAGGAGCAAGAAAAACTCGGCAAATTACAGTACTCTCTGGATTACAATTTCACTGAGAATACGGTAAGAGTCTGCAGTGGGTCTCACTGCGGTGGTGAAATCAGTATTGTCTGATGTATTTTTATTATTGACCAAACTTTAATTTCATATTAAATCAGCATTTCCTAAATCATCACCAAAAAATGATATGCGAGGCATCCTGTCAGTTCCCCTTTTACTAGCTCAGAGTCTGTCTGTGTTTTATCTTCTATCTTTCAGTTCATTCTGGATGAATATAAAGGTTTCATGATGAAACCACCTCAGGTCACAGGAATAGTGTATTTTATTCACCTGATTTACATTTCGTTTTGGTTCTGCATCTGTTTACAATAACAATAACGAAGTGGTGCAATCGGCAGAACGATTTTGCGCACCTAGCTACAGATTTACATCGACCATGTTTGTGCTGATCGCCGCCAGTTTTGTTATGATGATGGTTCTGCAGTGCGATCCTGCTCTCTTCAAAATTATGATGTTTACTAATATCATAGGAACCCGGTCCAGGCATCATTAACCCTCCTAGACGGGATTTAAAAAAAAAAAAAAAAAAAAAAAACAGTTACAGAAAAACATGAATGATTCCATTTTATTTCCAAGTGATACCACTGTAACTGTAACTGAATGTGATTGATTAAGAACATGGCGTTTATAGTGTGTCTAAAGATTTGTTTCTTTTGAAGGAATGTAATAAAAATGGTGTAACTTGTTGAGGAAAGTTTCAACATTTTAATAAGTAAATTCTGCCACAGTGGTGGCCCGGTGGTAAGGTACTGGATCACTGATCCTATGTTTGGGAGTTCAAGCCCCACTCTCCACGGGTTGTCACTACCCCCCTCCCCCAGAGCAGCTACCTGGGTTATCAAAGGCCTGCTATGTCGCTCACTGTCTGTGGTGGAGGTTCATGTAAAAGAACCATTGCTGACTTTCGATAAGAGGAGCTGCAAAGCCGTCAGTGTGTCTCTGCCCTGCGATGGTCTGGCGAGCCGTACAGGGTGTACTCTGCCCTTGCCCGGAGTCGGCTGGGATGTGCGCCAGCCTCCCCACAACCCTAATTAGGATTAAGCGGTTACAGAAAATGAATGAATGAATGAATGAATTCTGCCACCATCTTAATTGCTAGGTAGCTCATTTCAGACTCCATCATCAACATGGTGTTTATTGTCAGAAAGACAAACTCTGTACTGCCTTCTAGTGGGCGTATAGCTTCACATTCATCGTGGCGACATGAAAGGATGAATGAAAGTCATTCCCTTGCTTCTCAGTCAAACTGGAAGATTTCAGCTTTGCTATTCATCACAACTCTCTTAATTGTGCCTTGAAGAGCAAGCATCGAGGAGCAAGGATAGACAAGAGCAGCCTTCTTGAAAGAGCTCCATGGCAACTTATAAATAGATAGCCCACTCCTTATATGGCTTTGGCCGATCAGGTCAGTTAAGGATCCATTTTTTAACACCCATTTAAATTGCATATGAAAGTATGTGGGCAGTAACAACTACGAGCAGACATAATAAGTTTTGGAGCATTAATTGAGGCTTAATACACATATAGAGCACTGAAAGTAAACAAGTCATACTTATTGTGTCACTGGATTCTCTAAAACCATCCCAATATTAACTTCAGTCAAAGTCCCGATCAAATAAATTGTTGGTTTGTTGACAGGCTATGAGAAAAAGCCTATTATTGGTTGCTTGCACTGTCAATCAAACAGCTGCTAAACTCCAGAGAATACAGAATGTTCTGGTGTTTACTCCACACACACACCAGGGCTCCAGTGACACTTCAATCTTATCAAAAACATCCGGGAAGTGAATTTATCATTTAACTGTCATTTAAAGAAAATGTAAGTGATAATTAAGAACCTTCACCTCCTTAATTTAACATTATTTTCAGGTCATAATTCTGCTTAATCGACTGGTTATAAATGTTTCATTTTCATTTCCCAGAATTAAAGTAATTGAACATCAGCAAGACTTTATTAAACACCTTTATCAATCCGTATGCTCGTCGATGTGTTGGTACAACCTCTGGCAAAAAGTATGGAATCACCAGTCACGGAGGATGTTCATTGAGTTGTTTAATTTTACATAAAAAGGCGGATCACAGACATGACACAAAACTAAAGTCATTTCAGATGGCAACTTTGTGGCTTTAAGAAACACTAAAAGAAATCAAGAAAACAATGTGGGAAACAGCACCAGTTATTTTTTTTAGATCATGCACGGGAATAAATTATGGAGTCTCTCAATTTTGAGGAAAATATTTTGGAATCACTCTGTAAATTTCCATTCTCAAAATTAACACCTGCATCAGATTAGATCTGCTGGTTAGTCTGCAGTTAAACAGGAGCGATCACACCTTGGAGAGCTGTTGCACCATGTGGACTGACATGACTCATGGCTCCAACACCAGAGATGTGAATTGAAACAAAGGAAGAGATTATCAAACTTCTTAAAGAAGGTACATCATCACGCAATGTTGCAAAAGATGGTGATTGTTCACAGTCAGTGGGGTCTAAAATCTGGACCAAGTACAAACAACATTGGGAAGGTTGTTAAAGGCAAGCATACTGCTAGACCAAAGAAGCCATCAAAGTGTTGAGGCAGAAATGTGTGTAAATTGCAGATCTAATCTGATGCAGGTGTTAGTTTTGGGAATGAAAATTTACAGAGTGATTCCATAAGGTTTTCCTCAAAATCGATTGATTTCATAATTTATTCCCCCTGCTTGGTCTAAAAAAAGTAACTGTTATTGACTACCACGTTTTTTTCTTGATTTCTTTTAGTGTTTCTTAAAACCAGAAAGTTGCCATTTGAAATGACTTTAGTTTTGTGTCATGTCTGTGATATTCTTTTTTTCGGCAAAATTAAACAGCTGAATGAACATCCTCCGAGACTGGTGATTCCATAATTTTTGCCAGGGGTTGCATAAGGACTCATTATTGTGTAAATTCTGACTCAGGTGTGGCCAGATCAGATCAGATAGAGCTTTATTAATCTCACAATGGAGAAATTCACTGTTACAGGCTCTTGAGGTACCATCAGTAGGGGGTGCAAAAATAGATACGAATACAAACACACACACACACATACATATATATTATATAAGTAAATAAATAAATAGATACATAAATAGTATAAATGAATAAACAATAAAAGAAAAGAAGGAAACGACTTTATAGACTGGCCTATATTGAAGTGTAATGTATCTGAGGGCAGAGTAGATGGGTTGATATGGTTCACAGTCAGTGGGGTAGATGTGGTTGATTAAAGTGCACGGGGTTTTTATTGCACAACAGTATTGAAGAAAGAAAAAGAAAATTTGAAAAAAACATAAAGAAACACACCTATATACAATAGAAAAGAGAAAAAAACGGAAAATAAACTGAAGCGCTCCTGTAACTGGCTGCAGGTCACCCGGCGCCATCTTGAAAAAAAAAAAAGGTTTTATGGTTTATTAAATGTTGTTGTATTTTTATAAAATCTAATTTCCTTAGAGAACTTATTAAAAATGAGTGGATAAAGTGTGTAGGTGATGTGACACACTGACAAGACACCATGACAAAGAGACATAAACCCTGTCCCAATAGCCGTACTGAGCCCTACGGTCTTCCTCAAAGTGCTCACCTGGGACCGAAGCTGGTAAAATGTGTGTCACTGAACCACAGGATCACGTCACATCGTCTGCAATGTAATATCAACATGCAGCTTCTGACTGAATCAGATTTTCATTTACATTCGAAAAGAAATCTGATTCTGAGCGAATTCAGCAAACAGGGGGTTTGATGCACGGTCTTGCACTCCTGAGTGAGAACCCACAGCGGAGGGTCGCAATCAGGCAAATTGCATATTGGGAAAGGGGGAAAAGACGGAGGGACAAGGAGTTCGATCCTAGGTAGAGCACCACCAAGTAATTTATTTCATGGGACACCCACAGTAACATTCACTTACACAGGGGATCAAAACTGAAAGTGAGTCGTTTGAGACTGACTCTGAACTCATAATATTAATAGTAAAAATATTTGATATATAAAATATCATAAAAACATCAAGTTAATGTTAAAAAAAAAAAAAACTGGGATATATATTTGATTAGGAAAGAGATGGGCCAAAAAATAATTGCATTTTATGACAAGAGCATTCAGAGAGTGCAAGCCTCCACCAGGCTGGAAAAATGACATGAAGTACACAGCACCCCCTGCTGGACCTGCCATAATACAACACTTCCAAAAATGTGTCATCCCCCAATGTTAAAAAATCAGTCTTCCTTATCCAAAGCTCTGGCTTTCATCCAAATCCCACTGTCACCTTCTGCGTAATCCTCATAAGGGGCGGTTCAACATTTTCAACATTTTCCTAAGTGTACAAAATGTACGCTGGGGGGGAGGGGGTAAGATGTCTGTGTACGCTTTTTAATATAAAAATGTCAATCAATAATAATACATGTGCTTGTGAATATATATACATTTTTTTTGTGCGTGTACGTTTGAAACTCTCAATGCGCGATTCGTCAACCACCTGCGGTGTTGCATATCTGCAAAGTCTGCAATCAATACAGTACAGTACAGTCCAGTACTACCCAACCCGGGATCAGCTGCTCAAACATCAGAAGGCAGCTGATCAAGGGCGTAGGCTGGGGGCGTGCACAGAGTGCACGTTCCCCCTCACAGCAGGAGTTGAGTTCCGCCGGACAAGAAATGATGTGTATTCACAATCTTATAAATAAACGTAATGACTGTTATTGAAGAGAAAGTCGGAGAGAAGTTCCGCATGACTAGAGTCAGGAAGTAAACCGGAACTTAACGGGTAACGGGCACTGCACATGTGCACGCCTGAGCTGACCAATCAACAAACATAATATTATCAGTAAGCAATAGTAGCTGAACACTGTCAATCAAACAAACTGGGAGTGTGAGAATGAAGCACAGTTTGTTAGTCCCGCCTCCGGCTCCTGCACATGTGTTAGAACACAAACATTGCCGCACAGAGAATGAAAAAATAATCATCATCCATCCAGCCTGGATCTGCAGCCTCATGCTCAGTACTTTTATAAAATATATTTTAATAACATATATAAAAAATATGATAAATAAAAATAATAAAATATTTAAAAAATAGTATGTCTTTGTGCTGTAAATATGTATTAATATTTGTTTGTGCCTTTTAATAGATAAATATTCAATTCAAAAAAATCAATTTGTACATGTATTTATCACATGTACTTGCAGATGTAGTTTGAAATATATTTGAGAATGTTTTTGGTTGAACTATAATATTTGATTCTGATTCTGAGAGGAATAGATGAATCGTCTTCTGCTGAAAAACTGTGCGTGTTGTTGGCGTGAGATTCCATGTTGTTTATATCATATGCTGTGACATGCATGTACTATATTTCATGTGCTACTTTGTATCAACTCAGTGACGTCACGGTAACTTTGTGGAGGCGGGCACTCAGCGACAGCGGCTGTCGAGTCGATAACTTATACGACAAGCACATCAAACAAAAGCGCTGCGTGTGCAATGGTTTATTTATCATATAAAGTTTAAGCCACAATCGCTTCAATAAACTATACTTAAGCTACCGACAACTTATTTAGTCGCCGTTTTATTTCCGCTTTAAAGCTTAGGCTCCAGTCAACCGAGATGTGCGCACACACACACACACACACACACACACACACACACACACAGTGTCACGGTCAGGCCAGCCTACGCCCTTGCTGAATCACAAACTGAAGCGTGGTCGTCCAAAAGCCAATTACCAATAAAAAATGCAGACATTTTGAATTATATTTTAATATAAAATAACATTATTTAAAACAACGTCATTTTTATTATTAAAACCAAATGTCTTAATATTAATATTAAACCAGGTGTCATTAAAAAGAATTCTTTAAAATTATAATTTTAATTTATTTCATTATTATTTGACTGGTGTATAAAAGCAGTATTGATCAAGGAAATACATTGGTTCATTTTATAAAAGAGTTTTGACCATTGTTTTGTTTAATATCTCATTTAAAAATCCTGCCGAGAGATCAACATTTATTTGTACGCTTGGGGGGGTCAAAAAAAGCGTACTTTCTGGACACTTGGGAAAATGTTGAAAATGTTGAACCACCCCTAACAAATAAACCGATGGAACGTAGTTCTGGAGAACTCTGGGTTCTGTGGAGCATTGATGATGGACTGAAAGTTGTTCCCCATCCTTTAATAAAGTGAAGTTTATATTAGTCTGTCGTTCCTGGTTTTTTCCTCTCAAGCTGATGAATGTTCTGGTTGCTGTCGGCAGTTTAATTGAGGGATAAAAGTGCAGCGACTAAACCTTCATAAACAAACCTGACAGGATGAGATGATCGACTCTCAGCCATCACACAAGCAATTTAACCTTTACACTGTGTCGGTTCTGTTTGGCTCTGACTGGACCATCAGGTCGGAATGAGACATGATTCTACATTCAACTAGAGAATAAACACAAATCTTTATTTCACCAACACCACTTCAGATTCATTCTTCAGCCCATTACATTACACAGATGGATAGATGAGTGGCGGAGTACAGGTGGAGGGGTGGATTGACGGATGAAATGGTATGGATGGAGGGATGAAATGGTTCAGATGGGGGTATAAATGACTGGATGGATCAATGGCTTAGTACAGATGTAGGGATGAACATAGCAGTGGATGAGTACAGATGGAGGGATAGTTGGATGAATGACTACAGATGGACAGATGCATAGATCACTGGATAGGTTAAGATGGAAGGATGGATGATCAGTGAATCAGTACAGATAGAGGGATGGGTGGGTTGATGAGTACATATGGAGGAATAGATGGAAAAGTGGAGCGGTGCATATGAAAAAAGAAAGAGAGATATAAAGAGAGAGTGAGAGAGAGAGGGAGAGAGTGAGTGAGACAGTGAGAAAGAGTGATAGATAGAGAGAGAGAGTGTGAGACAGAGTTAGAGTGAGAGAGAGAGAGAAAGAGACAGAGAGAGAGTTAGAGTGAGAGAGAGAGAGAGAGAGAGAGAGAGAGAGAGAGTTAGTGTGCGTGTGTGTGTGTGTGTGTGTGTGTGTGTGTGTGTGTGTGTGTGTGTGAGAGAGAGAGAGAGAGAGAGAGAGAAAGAGAGAGAAAGGCCCATTCTGGTGTGAATCTGGGTTTATTTATCCCGCTAAGGCTTAGCGAAACGTATCATGACTGAACATCCGCGCCGATTATGCCACGCTGCTAACGAGAAAGAAATTGTTTTCCTCCCGAAAGTTTCTTCCACCGTGAAGAATGTCTTGCCGCCAGTAATTTCAGGCGACAGTCTCCAACATTCTGTGGACAAATTGAGCGACGCCCTCCTGCTGGAAAAGGAAACACAACAATGTACAGAGACTTTCACTGCCTGCAGAGTCAGAGCACTGGATTATGGGTAAAAATCTTATCATCTGTATCTCCCACACACAAAACAGAGACTGTCAGCAGTTGTGTGAAATGGAACAGATGGGATGGATGGAGTGCTTTACAGGTGGAGGAAACAAAGCATAAGTCATAGGATTGATGGAAGAATGGATGAATGGATGGATAAAACGGAGGGTCAACATATTGATGAAATGATGAGATGAAAAACGGAAGGACAGATGGTAAGGTCAGTTGACTAGTAAGTCAAATGATAGATGGATGGATGGATGGATGGATGGATGGATGGATGGATGGATGGATGGATAAAATCATAGATGGGTAGTAGATAGAAAGGTGGGTCAATGGTTGAAAGTGGGAGTTAAATAATAGCTCGAATGTTAGCTGGATAGATTGATGAAAGGTGAGATGGATAAAAAGGTATGTAAATTTATGGAAGGATGAAGGATAAATGGACAGAGGGAAGTGTGAATAGATAGAAGAGTAAAGTCATGGGTTGATATGTGGATGTATGGATGGAGGGGTGAATGGATGACTAGGTAAATGGGTGGATGGTTAGATGGCTAGATGAATGGGTGAACGGATTGGTGAGTGGATTGATGGGTGGGTTGATGGATGAATAGATAAATGGATGCATGGTTGGATGAATAGATAAATGGGTGGCTTGATGGATGAATGGATTGATGGGGTTGATGGATTAATAGCTAAATGTGTAGATGGATGGATAGATGAATAGAAAAATGGATGGCTGGATGGTTAGATAGGTGGATGGGTGACTGGATGGATGGATGGAGGGATAGATGGATAGATTGATGTGTGAATGGATGAATCAATAGATGAATGGATGAATGGATGGAGTGATGAATGTGTGGAGGAGGGTGGATGGATGGATGGATGGATGGATGGATGGATGGATGGATGGGAGGATAGATGGATGTGTGAATGTATGGATGGATGAGTGAGTGGAGATATGAATGAGTGGAGGGGTGGATGGATAGATGGGTGGATAGATGGATGTGTGAATGGATGAATCGATAAATGGATGTGTGGGTCTGTGGTGAGATGAATGGGTGGAGGAGGGGTGGGTGGATAGATGAATGTGAGAGTGACTCAAGAGATGAATGAGTGGAGGAGGTGGATGGGTGAGTGGATGGATGGATAGAAGGATGGATAGATGGATGTGTGAATGGATGAATCAATAAATGGATGTGTGGGTGGGTGGAGAGATGAGTGCGTGGAGGAGATGGATGGGTGAGTGGATGGATGGATAGATGGATGGGTGGGTGGATAGATGGATGTGTGAATGGATGAATTGATAAATGGATGTGTGGGTGGGTGGAGAGATGAATGGGTGGAGGAGATGGATGGGTGCGTGGATGACTGATGGGTGGATAGATGGATGTGTGAATGCATGGACAGATAAACTGATGAACGAGTGAGTAGAGAGCTGAATGGGTGGAGGAGGTGGATGGATGGGTGGACAGATGGATGTGTGAATGGATGAATTGATAAATGGATGCGTGGGTGGGTGGGGAGATGAATGGGTGTATGGATGGATAGATGTCTGGATAGATGGATGTGTGAATGTGTGAATGGATGAATGGAATAATGAATGTGTGGGTGGGTAGAGAGATGAATGGGTGGAGGTGGATGGGTGGGTGGATGGATAGATGTGTGAATGCATGGATAGATAAATGAATGGATGAGTGAGTGGAGAGATGAATAGGTGGAGGAGGTGGATGGGTGGGTGGATGGATGAATTGATAAATGAATGGATGAATTTGCACAAATAAAATATATTTTTTTAATTCCGGGGTTTATTATTCCTTTGTTTTTCCTTTTGCATTTGAAGCAGTAGACAGGTTCTCCACTAGGAGGCACTTTCTGTGCAGCGACATTTATTCCTGCTCTGTGCAGCACAAGCCCCTGTTTAAAGCGCTTCATCTTTATCAGACAAGTTCAATGTAACCCATCACGATTTATCCTGTCAGTGCTGAGTGAAGACTTCATGAAACATTCATAACACCCACATTCCACAGTGTACAGTTCCACCTCCAAATCACCTCCTGATTCAGAGATTGGCTGATGATAATGTTCTGTTAATTCGAGTCGACTGGCGATAAGGAGGAGCATTCTCGATGCTCTCGGATGGTGGAGCCTCGCTGAAGGATTTAGGAAACATTAAATATAAGCAAGAATCATAGAACCAAAGAACCAGAAAGAACTGGAGCATGAACCCCGGAATCAACAGGAACCTTACAGAAACATAGAACACAGCTAATCTAGAACTGATGTATTCTGATCCGGAAATCATGGAAGGTGCCGAACCAGCCGGAAAGATGGAGAGACTGACAGAGGGAGAGAGAGACTGACAGACAGAGAGAGAGAGAGAGAGAGAGAGAGAGAGAGAGAGAGAGCGGATATATATATATATATATATATATATATATATATATATATATATATATATATATATATATATATATATATATGTATGTGTGTGTTTTTTTTAACATTAAATACAGACTTTAATCAATGATGGCTGTAGTGTTGCTATGACAACCAGAAAACGTGCTTTAACTATTTACAGTCGCTAAGCAACGGATACGGGTCTCATTACACAAGAATCCACATAAAACGATGAGTTTATGTTCTGAGATGTGAACTGATCTCCTGCAGTAATGTTCAAGTGAAAAGGGTTAAAATCATTACAATAAATTACAGTAGCACTAAAGTACAGTATTATTTTTATATGATTATAATAATATTACAAATATTTTAATCAGAAATAAAGAAAATTAATGTGTAATTATCATGTCGAGGGCAGGTCTCATGAAGTGGCAGAGAGGGGTTGAAGAGGGGGTGGGTTTGAGAAGTGGAGGGGAGGTGCTTGGGGGTGGGGCGTATGGGGGTTAAATACTCCTGTTACTGTATTACATACTACAATGCAGTCATAAGGTGCAGGGGGTGGGGGAACTTACCATTGTCTCTCCCCCTGATGCCGGCCCCAAGCCCGGAGAAATGCAAAGGGTTGTGTCAGGAAGGGCATCCGACCTAAAACCAATGCCAAACTTTTATGATGCAAATCAGAAATATTGCCCCCATACCGGATCGGTCGAGGCCCGGGTTAACAACGACCGCCATCAGTGTTGTCAACCAACAGGGTGCAGATGGAAATTGGACTACTGTTGGTCGAAGAAGGAGAGGCGAGAGTTGTGTCCGTCGGCAGAGAGAGAAGAGGAAAGGCATGAGTCTAGGACTGAGAGTAGGGACTTTGAATGTTGAAACTATGAAAAAAAGGTAGAGAGCTGGCTGACATGATGCAGAAGAGGAAGGCGGATATACTGTGTGTTCAGGAGGCCAGGTGGAAAGTTAGCAAAGCTAAAAGCTTAGGAGCAGGGTTTAAGCTGTTTTATCATGCTGTGGATGGGAAGAGAAATGGCGCAGGAGTCATCTTGAAGGAGGAGTTTGTCAGGAATGTTCAAAAAAAAGTGAAAAAAAAAGTGTCAGACAGAGTGATGAATCTCAAGTTAGAAATTGAAGGTGTGATGTTTAATGTTGTTAGTGCTTATGCCCCACAGGCAGGTTGTGAGCTAAAAGAGAAGGAGAGATTCTGGAGTGACTTAGATGAAGTGATTCAGAGTACCCCCAGAGGTGAAAGAGTGGTTATTGCTGCAGACTTCATTGGACATGTTGGTGCAGACAACAGAGAGGACGAGGAAGTTTTGGTATCCAGGACAGGAACACAGAAGGACAGATGTTGATAGATTTTGCCAAAAGGATGGAAAGGCAGTTGGTCCTGATGATATACCTGTGGAGGTTTGGAATTGTCTAGGAGAGGTAGCAGTAGATTTTCTGACAAGAACATTCAACAAGGTCTTAGAGAGTGAGCAGATGCCGGAGGAATGGAGGAGAAGTGTGCTGGTGCCCATTTTTAAGAACAAGGGCGACGTGCAGCGTTGCGGCAACTACAGAGGGATAAAGTTGATGAGCCATACGATGAAGTTATGGGAAAGAATAGTGGAAGCTAGACTAAGGGCAGAGGTCAGCATTTGTGAACAACAGTTTGGTTTCATGCCAAGAAAGAGCACCACAGATGCAATGTTTGCTTTGAGGATGTTAATATAGAGAAGATTAAAGGGAACTGCATTGCGTCTTTGTGGATCTGGAGAAAGCGTATGACAGGGTGCCGAGAGAGGAACTGTGGTATTGCATGAGGAAGTCTGGAGCGGCAGAGAAGTATGTCAGAGTGGTGCAGAACATGTATGAGAGATGTAAGATGAGGTAAGGTCAGGTGTGCTGTCGGCGTGACCGACGAATTCAAGGTGGAGGTGGGACTGCATCCCCTTCTTGTTTGCTATGGTGATGGACAGGCTGACAGACGAGGTTAGACAAGAATCTCCATGGACTATGATGTCAGATGACATTGTGATCTGTAGTGAGAGCAGAGAACAAGTGGAGGAAAATCTGGAGAGGTGGAGGTATGCCCTGGAATGGAGAGGAATGAAGGTTAGCCTCAGAAAATCAGAATACATGTGTGTGAATGAGAAAGATCCAGGAGGAACGGTGATGTTACAGGGAGCAGAGATAACAAAGGTGGAGGATTTTAAGTACTTAGGCTCAACAATCCAGAGCAATGGAGAGTGTGAAAAAGAGGTGAAGAAGCGTGTGCAGGCAGGTTGGAATGGTTGGAGAAAAGTGTTCGGTGTGATGTGCGATAGGACAGTATCAACAAGAATGAAAGGAAAAGTGTACAAGACGTTGATGAGGCCAGCGATGTTGTATGGTTTAGAAACAGTGGTGCCGAGGAAAAGGCAGGAGGCAGAGCTGGGGGTAGCAGAGATGAAAATGTTGAGGTTCTCTCTGGGAGTAACGAGGATGGATAGGATCAGAAATGAGTACATCAGAGGGACAGCCCACGTAAGATGTTTTGGAGACAAAATCAGAGAGGCTAGATTGACATGGTTTGGACATGAACAGAGGAGGGATAGTGAGTATATTGGCAGTAGGATGCTGAGGTTGGAACTACCAGGGAGACGGCCTAGAGGAAGACCAAACAAGAGATTTATGGATGTGGTGAAGGAAGACATGAAGGTCGTTGGAGTAAGAGAAGAAGATGCAGAGGACAGAGTGAGATGGAGGCGGATGAATTGCTGTGGCGACCCCTGAAGGGAACAGCTGAAAGGAAAAGAAGACTGTGTTACATACTACAGAATACGTAATTCATTCTGTTGTAAAGACTCCCGCTAAAGGGCGGGGCTGGAAGAGCTGAGCTCCACCCACCACTGATTATAGGGTCTGTCTGTCTTCCTTTCAGCTTTTTCCCTTTTATTCGGGAGTCACCACAGCGAATCATCTGATTCGTACGTTTGATTTGGCAGAGGTTTTTACGTCGGATGCCCTTCCTGTCACAACCCTTTTTAGCAAGGGACAGAAACATGCTGACGACTTTGCAGCTCCTCTTTACGAAAGTCAGCAATGGTTCTTTTACATGCCTCACACCATAGACAGTGAGAGACATGGCCCGCCTTTGATAACCCAGTTAGCCGCACTGGGGGGGAGGACAGTGACAACCTTGTGGAGAGTGGGACTCGAATTATTTTTATATTATAGGGTAATAATTTTATTTAAGTTATTTTAGTATGTGAAGAAGTAAAAGACGATGGGCTCTGCAGAGGTGGACTCTGTCAGCTTTGAAGCCAGTCGATGGGTTTTTATTCATTTTCTCCACATCGTGTTTAAAGATGCTAAAGCGTTGCTTTCTTACGTCACAGTTGAAATACTTCAAATCCAAAAAGGTCTGTTTACTTCCGGTGTGTCTGCGTTCTTTCACCATGACAAGATAAACAACTGAAGGGCATTTTAATGAAAAAATTAAATTAAATTATGTTTCGTTTAAAACATAATCATATAAATGAAAACAATGTACGCACCAATTATATTTAATTTTTTATTAGTTTTAAAGTGAGAAATATGTAATATGTATTATATGTACAGTAATAAATGTTGACCTGTTAGAACCGTCATTTATTCATTACTTATGCTAATTATTATCAATGCTAATGATAGTTATTATCAATCATAATGTTAATTATTATCAATGCTAATGTTAATTATTGTTAATGATAATGTTTATTATTGTCAATGCTAATGCTAATTATTATCAATGCTAATGATAATCATTATCAATGCCAATACTAATTATTATCGATGGTAATTCTAATTATTATCAATGCCAATGTTAATTATTTTCAATGCTAATGCTAATTATTGTTATTGCTAATTTGAGATGAAGTTCTTGTTTTATTTTCGCTTTAATCTGAATAGTCTTTACTCTTTGATCTTCAGCTCATAGTTGGGATCATCCAGGCTGCCGAGCTGCCTGCCATGGACATGGGCGGGACTTCTGACCCCTACGTGAAGGTTTATCTCCTGCCTGACAAGAAGAAGAAGTTTGAGACGAAAGTGCACAGGAAGACTCTGAACCCAACCTTCAACGAGCAGTTCACCTTCAAGGTAAGACGTCAGTGTGGGGAGTCTGTGTTCCTGAGTTTCTATCAGAATCAGAAGGCAGAATTTTTCCAGTGGAGTTTGTGTTCCTGGGACGGTGTGTCCTGTCTGAGCGGAGAAATGAGGACAGCTGAGGCTGATAGGAAATTTTGTAATTTAACAAAACTATAAAATGAGGAAGTGTTCCAGCTTCATCAGCATAACTAACGGACCAATAAAGTATTCAGATTCTGATTATTAGTAGTTCTAAAAAAAAAAAAAAAACAACAACAAAAAAAACAGGTAAATCGGGACAGTGGGATAGATGATACTATACCTGAGTCCCTTGAAGCCATGCCCTTTCACCTTATCTGATAAATATTTTACACGTTATCCAATCACTGTACTAACGATCTAGCGATGCTGCGCCATTGAAAAACATTTACAGCACTAGCACAGAGTCAAGGAAAATAGGGGCGTGGCCTTGGACATTGTTAAAAGTGAGGAACATGAAGGGCAATAAAACATGTGCTCGCTCTTCAACACACATCACAGACATATGTATTGGTGATGGGTCAGGCCCAGCAAAGCTTTTTCTGCCGGCAAACTATCAGAAGCTCTGACCGACATTTACAATTTAAATTCTGGTACAGTCGGTCTCCTACTTATGAAATTAATCTATTCCAGTGCCTTTTTCGTAATGGGGAAGTTTCTTAAGTAGGGGAGCATTTTACATGTAAAATGCCTGATTTGTGCCAAGGCTCCCAAGACTACCCCATAAACCCTTTAAAAATGATAAAAGTACACCGATTTTGTATGAAATGTGTTAAAAGTAAAAGAAAATTATTTATTAAACCATTTAAACATGTTTATTAATTAAACCATTATTAAACATTTTTTTATTAACGCACACGCGCGCGCACACACACACACACACACACACACACACACTCTCTCTCTCTTTCTCTATCACACACACACACACACACACACACACACACACACACACACACACACACACACACACACACACACACACACAAAACTCAGGCCACGCCTACACGCAATGCACAGCTGATGGAACAATTCTATTTAAATGTTTAAATGGACGGGATGTTATATTTAAAGCAGAATTACAGTACCTGTTTGAAAGATCAGAGGTCCTCATCCAATATTAACTTGCTTCCTCGTTAGATTGGAGGTCTTCTCCCACGGAGCACTCTGTTTTAATATCGTGCCGAAATAATCGCCTCCGTCACTGTACTTCCACTTTAAGGTCTCCTTCTGGTTCAATATCGTCCCGATTGTAGAGGGGTTTCGGCGATAACAAAATACAATGCTGCATGATCAATCTCATAACAAGCCAGCAGTCAATTCTTCTTCACACATGTGACAAACAGGAAGTATGGGTACAGGAAGTATGGGTAACGTTCAGCTGCGTCATCTCTCCTAGCCAATGGGAGACAGTTAATGAGAGAGCAACTCGTGCATCCTGTGAAATTTTGATTGGCGCGTTTGAATTTTGAATGGCGCATTTGGCGCTTTTTGTAAGAGGAGGTTGTTTTCGTAGGAAAATGTTTTTTGTAACTCGAAATTTTCATACCCAGGGGGTTTCGTAAGTGGGGGGCCAACTGTATTTGTTCCATAAAATTCTATTCGTTTATTTCCAGCAGTTGAGTCTCTTCGTTTTGTAGCATCTCTTGGCTGCAATGCTTCCAGTACATGTATGTGGATGTTAGATTCTTTTGTCCAATCAGATTTCAGCTTCTATGGGCTGCCATATCAATCTAATCTGCCCAGGACCTTCAGAATCAGCAGCGCTGGCCGACATCACTTAAACCAGTGTCTTTAACCTTTTTTGAGCCAAGGCACTTTTTTTCATTAAAAAAAAAAAAATCACAATTCAAACCACCAGAAAACACAGAAGGACAGATGTTCATAGATTTTGCAAAAAGTATGGAAATGGCTGTGGTGAATACTTTCTTCCAGAAGAGAGAGGAGCATAGGGTGACTTATAAAAGTGGAGGTAGGAGCACACAGATAGACTACATCTAGTGTAGGCGATGTAATTTGAAGGAAGTCAGTGACTGTAAAGTAGTAGTGGGTGAGAGTGTTGCCAAACAGCATAGGATGGTGGTGTGCAGGATGATGCTGATGGTAAGAAAGTTGAAGAAGGCAAAGGCAGAGCAGAAGACAAAGTGGTGGAAGCTGAAAAAGAAAGAGTGTCGTGTTGTCTTCAAGGAGGAGTTATAACAGGCTTTGGGTGGTCAGGAAGTGCTTTCAGATGACTGGACAACTACAGCTAATGTGAGCAGCGAGACAGGTAGGAGAGTACTTGGCGTGTCCCCTGGAAGGACAGTAGATAAAGAGACTTGGTGGTGGAATGAGGAAGTGCAGGAGTGTGTACAAAAGAAGAGGTTAGCGACGAAGAAATGGGACATAGAGAGGACCGAAGAGAGTAAACAGGAGTACAGGAAGACACAGCGTAAGGCAAAGGTTGCAGTGTCAAAGGCCAAACAGAGGGCGTATGATGACTTGTATGATAGGTTTGACAGTAAGGAGGGAGAAAATGATTTATACAGGTTGGCACAGCAGAGAAATAGAGATGGGGAGGATGTGCAGCAAGTTAGAGTGATGAAGGACAGAGTGGGAAACATATTGACTGATGACAGAAGTGTGCTGGGAAGATGGAAAGAGTACTTTGAAGAGCTGATGAATGAGGAAAATGAGAGAGAGAAAAGAGTAGAAGAGGTGACTGTTGAGGAGCAGGAAGTAGCAAAGATTAGTATTGGTGAAGTGAGGAGGGCATTGAAGAGGATGAAGAGTGGAAAGGTAGTTGGTCCTGATGACATACTGGTGGAGGTATGGAAGTGTCTAGGAGAGGCACCAGTAGATTTTCTGACAAGAACATTCAACAAGGTCTCAGAGAGTGAGAGGATGCCGGAGGAATGGAGGAGAAGTGTGCCTGTGTCCATTTTTAAGAACAAGCGAGATGTGCAGAGTTGTGGCAACTACAGAGGGATAAAGTTGATGAGCCATACGATGAAGTTATGGGAAAGAATAGTGGAAGCTGGACGAATGGCAGAGGTCAGCATTTGTGAACAACAGTTTGGTTTCATGCCAAGAAAAAGCACCACAGATGCAGTGTTTGCTTTGAGGATGTTAATAGAGAAGTACAGAGATGGTCAGACGGAGCTGCATTGTGCCTTTGTGGATCTGGAGAAAGCATATGACAGGGTGCCAAGAGAAGAACTGTGGTATTGCATGAAGAAGTCTGGAGTGGCAGAGAGGTATGTTAGAGTGGTGCGGGACATGTATGAGAGATGTAAGACAGTGGTGAGGTGTGCTGTCAGTGTGACAGAAGAGTTCAAGGTGGAGGTGGGACTACATCAAGGGTCAGCTCTCAGCCCCTTCTTATTTGCTATGGTGATGGGCAGGCTGACAGACGAGGTTAGGCAAGAATCTCCATGGACTATGATGTTTGCAGATGACACTGTGATCTGTAGTGAGAGCAGAGAACAAGTGCAGGAAAATCTAGAGAGGTGGAGGTATGCCCTGGAAAGGAGAGGAATGAAGGTTAGCCACAGAAAATCAGAATACATGTGTGTGAATGAGAAGGATCCAGGAGGAACGGTGATGTTACAAGGACCAGAGATAACGACGGTGGAGGATTTTAAGTACTTAGGCTCAACAATCCAGAGCAATGGAGAGTGTGGAAAAGAGGTGAAGAAGCGTGTGCAGGCAGGTTGGAATGGTTGGAGAAAAGTGTCCGGTGTGATGTGCGATAGGAGAGTGTCAGCAAGAATGAAGGGAAAAGTGTACAAGACGGTGGTGAGGCCAGCGGTGTTGTATGGATTAGAAACAGTGGCGCTGAGGAAAAGGCAGGAGGCAGAGCTGGAGGTAGCAGAGATGAAAATGTTGAGGTTCTCTTTGGGAGTAACGAGGATGGATAGGATCAGAAATGAGTCCATCAGAGGGACAGCCCATGTAAGATGTTTTGGAGACAAAGTCAGAGAGGCTAGATTGAGATGGTTTGGACATGTACAGAGGAGGGATAGTGAGTATATTGGCAGTAGGTTGCTGAGGTTAGAACTACCAGGCAGAAGGCCTCGAGGAAGACCAAAGAAGAGATTTATGGATGTGGTGAAGGAAGACATGAAGGTCGTTGGAGTCAGAAAAGAAGATGCAGAGGACAGGGTGAGATGGAGGCGGATGATTTGCTGTGGCGACCCCTGAAGGGAGCAGCTGAAAGTAAAAGAAGAAGACAGTCGCTCACGGGGCGGCGGGGGTGTGTGTGTTTTTTTCTTCCGGGGGGATCGCGACAGAAAATAATTGAGAACCACTGCGCGATGGAAACCGAGAATAAGTATTCGGCTCGGGTGTTAAAAGCCCAACAGTGTGAAACTGGCACCAGTTTGGATGAACAGTTTGGATGATATCGTGACAGGGCTTGAAGAAAGACACATGAAGCTCCTTAACATATATATATATATATATATATATATGCATGCTGTATAATGTTGTGGGCAGTGGTGCGAATGAGATGATTCACTGTGGCGACTCCCGAGTAAAAGGGAAAAAGCCGAAGGAAGACAGACATGCTGTATAATGTTTATATTTTATTATCAATAAAGATCACAGTAAAAAATGAAGTATTTCTTAATCATTACTATATTTTACTACATTAATACTGTATTAATGAGTAATACTGTATATAGAATGTGTTTAAGAAGCATATTTTAGCGCATGTAATAGATACATAGTATTTTACTTCCGGTTGATCATTCGCGCATGTGACGTGATACATGGGGTTTTACTTCCGGGTACAGAACTCGCGGATTATCTTCATTTGCGGGAGGGGCCGGAACCAAACCCCCGCAAATAACGAGGGTCTACTGTACATACACCCATCCACACACACACACACACACACACACACACACACACACACACACACACATATATGCACTTACATACACTCACACACACACACACACACACACACACACACACACACACACACACACATACACACACATGCATTTGCATACACTCACATATCCACACACACACACACACACACACAAAGTTGTTGACCTGAAAATGAGCACTTTTCACTTTTCCATGAATACTGATGTGGGAATGAGAAGATCTAACGTTGATTGCGTTCTCTCTCCATCTCTCTCACTCTCGCTCTCTCTCTCTCTCTCTCTCTCTCTCTCTATATATATATATATATATATATATATATATATATATATATATATATCCCCCTCTTTTACTCTTTCTGTGACTTTCTGGTCATATTCTTTGACTTTGAAATGCAATCATGTCCGTCTGAGTGCACCTGCTGTGTCTCTGATTACACACCGCACGTTGAAGGAAAAAAAAAACATCCAAGTTCACTCCGCCATCTGTTTTTATAAATTCTTATTTCTGTAGCAGAATCTTCCCACTTTCTGCATAAAATACGTTTTGCATATGCTGAGGAGTATTTAGTTGAGAGTATTTAGTGTAATAATTTGTTGTTCTGATAGGCTGCTGGGGTTTTTGTGATGGACTCGGTAATAGTCTCCCGGAAACGGAGAAAAACATTCGATTCAACATCAGAAATATTCACTATAAATCAACTTTCCATGAAAAATAATATTTAATATAATCATCATCATCGTCATCATCATTATTATTATT
Organism: Plotosus lineatus; assembly: GCA_024760905.1. Taxonomy (NCBI): domain Eukaryota; kingdom Metazoa; phylum Chordata; class Actinopteri; order Siluriformes; family Plotosidae; genus Plotosus; species Plotosus lineatus. The sequence goes on from CM045733.1 coordinate 2,063,018, forward strand.
AACAGGAAGGTCCTGGGTTTGGGTTTGATTCCCCTGGCTCTGGGTGGAGTTTGCATGTTTCCCGCATGTGTGCCTGGGTTTCCTCTGGGCACTGTGGTTTCCTCCCACAGACCAAAGACATGCAAAAACTACATTTAATAAATAAAATAAAAATTTCTAAAGCTGAATTGAAAGACTTCAGAAATATTCATAATGTTTATAGATCTGAAGTAAAAAGTTCATGTCAGTGAAGTTCAGTTTTTTCCGCCTCAGATTTCCACCCTGAACAGTTTGAAGCGTAGAAGCGCCGATTCCCTTCGGATGGTTTCAGTGCCAGGAGTATAAATTATTCCTCTGCTCGTTCCTCAGGTTCCATACACAGAGCTGGGAGGAAAGACGCTGGTGATGACGGTGTACGATTTTGACCGCTTCTCCAAACATGATGCCATCGGAGACGTTAAAGTACCAATGAACAAGGTGGACTTCAGTCATGTGACCGAAGAGTGGCGAGATCTCCAGAGCGCCGAGAAAGAGGAAGTAAGAATAAAATATAAGTTCATTTTCAAACACATAGACATAGACATTACTATGTTCACACAATATTTAAAATCAAAACACTTCAACATATTACACCAAAACTGACCATTGAACAGCAAAATTCACCATCAAACACCATCATTCATCACCAAACACCAACATTCACCTTCAAACACCCACATTCTTCATCAGACAGCAACATTCACCATTAAACACCACCATTACCTCCAAAAAAACATTCGCCATCAAATACCACCATGTACCATCAATCACCAACCTTCTCCATCAATACCAATCTTCATCATCAAACACCAACATTCTCCATCAAACATCATCATTCTCCAAGTACCAAGATTCATTCAATATCAAACACCCCCATTCATTACCAAACACCATTATTCACCACCAAACAAAATAATTTGCCATCAAACATGATCATTTACCACCAAATATCAACATTCACTGTCAAACATCATCATTTACCATCAAACACAAACATTCATCATGAAACATCATTCACCATCAGACACCAACTTTCACCATTGTGAAACACAAACACCACACAAACACCACCATTGTCACCAAACACTATCATTCACCACCAAACAACATGATTTACCATCAAACACCAACATTCTCCACAAGCACCAACAGTCACCATCAAACATCATCTATCATCAAACACCATCACTTACCATCAAATACCATAATTTATTCAAATACAGTCGGCCCCCTACTTACGAAATAAATCTGTTCCAGAGCGTTTTTCGTAATGCAGGAGTTTCGTAAGTAGGGGCACATTTTACATGTTAAACACCTGATTCGTTCCAAGGCTCCCAAGACTACCCTATAAACTTTTTAAAAATGATAAAAGTACACGAATTTTGTATGAAATATGTGTTAAAAGTAAAAGAAAATTATTTATTAAACCATTTAAACATTTTATTAACATATTAAACCATTTTATTACTATGTTTATTAATTAAACCATTATTAAACATTTTTTATGAACATCCACACACACACACACACACACATACACACACACACACACCTCTCTCTCTCTCTCTCTCTCTCTCTCTCTCTCTCTCTATCTCTCTCTCACACACACACACACACACACACACAGACACACAATACAATACACATTAAATGTTTTTGGCACTGCGGGCAACGCCCACAAGACTTGGACTTCAAAGCGCATTCCCTGCTTGACAGATCGGAGGTCCAAACTCAACTTTAACTTGATTCCTTGAGGGATCGGAATTGCAGATGAGCTCACATACGCCACATTTATTAAACATTTACTGAATGAAACAACTTAAAAAAACTAAACTAAAAGCTAAAGAGTTAAGCCTCCATCTGTCTGTCTGTCTCACTCTCTCTCTCTCTCTCTCTCTCTCTCACACACACTCTCTCTCTCTCTCTCACACACACACACACAAACACACACACACACACACACACACACACATGGACGGGATGTTTTATTTAAAGCGGAATTACAGTACCTGTTTGAAAGATCAGAGGTCCTCATTCAATATTGACTTGCTTCCCTGCGAGATCGGAGGTCTTTTCCTACGGAGCACTTTGTTTTATTATAAATAAATTAAAATCAAAATATTCACCTCTGTCACTGTATTTCCGCTTTAAGGCCTCCTTCTGGTTCAGTATCATCCCAATTGTAGAGGGGTTTTGGCGATAACGAAATACTGTATAACGCTGCATGATCAATCCCAAAACAAGCCAACAGTCAACTCTCCTTCACGTGTGTGACAAACAGGAAGTTTGGGTAAGGTTCAGCTGCGTCATCTCTCCTAGCCAAAGGGAGACCAGTGGGGTGGGATGTTGGGAGACAGCCAATGAGAGAGCAACTCGCGCATTGTGTGAAATTTTGATTGGCGCCTTTGAATTTTGAATGCCGCTTTTCGTAAGAGGAGGTTGTTTTCGTATCCCGGGGACGAAAACTTAGGAAAATGTTTTTCGTAACCCGGAATTTTCATACCCAGGGGGTTTCGTAAGTAGGGGGGCGACTGTACCTGTATTCATCATCAAACACCAACATCTACCATCAAAACTGACATTCACCATCAAACGCCATCACTCACCATCAAGCACCAACATTCTCCACAAGCACCAATATTTACCCTCGAACACCACGATTTACCATCAAACACAAAATATTTTCCGCAAGCACCAACATTCACCATCGAAAACCATGATTTACCATCAAACACCAACATTCTCTACAAGCACCAACATTCACCATCAAGTACCAACATTCACCATTAAACACCATCATTCACCATCAAACTCCAACATTCACAACTAAATATCAATATTTTCCATCAAACACCATAGACTCACCATGAAACACCATCATTCATTGTCAAACATGATCATCCAAAATCAAACACCAAAATTTTCCATCAAACATTGACATGAATTAAAGTGTTGATTTGGATGTCTGGAGTTCTGCATTTTTTCACTTTATAAAATATTTTTTAAATAAGCTTTTAGGATTGTAGAATAATCTCCTGGGGAAATGTCACCTAATCAGCCAGCCATGACAGTGTCTCATTAATAACTGTGTGACTTTCCTAGCTGGGTTCGGGAGATTCAATTTTGAATAATGATAATTATTTTTGTTTTGTCTCTGTTCCTTTAACACCCACAAAAACAACCTGAACCTTAAAGTGATGCAGGATCTCAGTTCATCTCAGTCCAATCAAGCAATCCTCTTCCTGTTCAATACTAATAACAAGGTCGCTGGAAATCCTGTGTTTTTAGTTATAATACTTTAATTATTTAATTGTTTACATATGTGAGACTCATTAGTTGTTGTTTTTTTTTTACTCAGACCTTCATTTAATATATATATATATATATATATATATATATATATATATATATATATATATATATATATATATATATATATATATATAGGATTTTCTGAGTAGATCCTTCCGTAGGAGAGTGCGCAATACTTTTTGGTAGAGCAAATAACAAAAATAAAATGCAGCCATGAGGTGGGGGGGCACTAACCAGTGTCTCTCCCCCTCATGCCGGTCCCAAGCCCGGAGAAATGCAGAGGGTTGTGTCAGGAAGGGCATCCGACGTAAAACCAATGCCAATTACTTAAAATGCAAATCAAAAGTATTACCTCCATACCGGATCGGTCGAGGCCCGGGTTAACAACGACCGCCATCAGTGCTGTCAATCAACAGGGTGCTGATGGAAATTGGACTACGGTTGGTCGAAGGCGTCGAAGAAGGAGAGGTGGGAGGCGTGTCCGTAGGCAGAGAGAAGAGGAAAGGCATGAGTCTAGGACTGAGAGTGGGGACTTTGAATGTTGGAACTATGCACAGAAAAGGTAGAGAGCTGGTTGACATGATGCAGAGGAGGAAGGTGGACATACTGTGTGTTCAGGAGACCAGGTGGAAAGGTAGCAAAGCTAAAAGCTTAGGAGCAGGGTTTAAGCTATTTTATCACGGTGTGGATGGGAAGAGAAATGAGTCGGAGTCATCTTGAAGGAGGAGTTTGTCAGGAATGTTCTAAAAGTGAAAAGAGTGTCAGACAGAGTGATGAATCTCAAGTTAGAAATTGAAGGTGTAATGCTCAATGTTGTTAGTGCTTATGCCCCACAGGCAGGATGTGAGCTAGAAGAGAAGGAGAGATTCTGGGTGACTTAGATGAAGTGATGCAGAGTACCCCAGAGGTGAAAAGAGTGGTCATAGGTGCAGACTTCAATGGACATGTTGGGGCAGGCAACAGAGGGGACGAGGAAGTGATGGGCAGGTTTGGTATCCAGGACAGGAACGCAGAAGGACAGATGTTGATAGATTTTGCAAAAAGGATGGAAATGGCTGTGGTGAATACTTTCTTTGAGAAGAAACAGGAGCATAGGGTGACTTATGAAAGCGGAGGTAGGCGCACACAGGTAGACTACATCTGTGTAGGCGATGTAATTTGAAGGGAGTCAGTGACTGCAAAGTCATCGTGGGTGAGAGCGTTGCCAAACAGCATAGGATGGTGGTGTGCAGGATGACTCTGATGGTGAGAAAGGTGAAAAGGCAAAGGCAGAGCAGAAGACAAAGTGGTGGAAGCTGAAAAGGAAGAGTGTCGTGTTGTCTTCAAGGAGGAGTTGAAACAGGCTTTGGGTGGCCAGGAAGTGCTTCCAAATGACTGGACAACCACAGCAAATGTGATCAGGGACACAGGTAGGAGAGTACTTGGTGTGTCCTCTGGAAGGAAAGTAGATAAGGAGACTTGGTGGTGGAATGAGGAAGTGCAGGAGTGTGTACAAAGGAAAGGTTAGCCAAGAAGTGGGACATTGAGAGGACCGAAGGGAGTAAACAGGAGTACAGGGAGACACAGCGCAAAGGCGAAAGTAGCAGTGGCTAAGGCCAAACAGAGGGCATATGATGACTTGTATGATAGGTTGGATAGTAAAGAGGAGAAAATGATCTATACAGGATGGCACAGCAGAGAAATAGAGAGGGAAAGAACGTGCAGCAAGTTAGATTGATAAAGGACAGAGAGGAACTCTATTGACTGATGACAGAAGTGTGCTGGTAAGATGGAAAGAGTACTTTGAAGAGCTGATGAATGAGGAAAATGAGAGAGAAAAAAGAGTAGAAGAGGTAACCATTGAGGGGCAGGATGTAGCAAAGATCAGTAAGGGTGAAGTGAGAAGGGCATTGAAGAGGATGAAGAATGGAAAGGCAGTTGGTCCTGATGATATACCTGTGGAGGTATGGAAGTGTCTAGGAGAGGTAGCAGTAGATTTTCTGACAAGAACATTCAACACGGTACTAGAGAGTGAGCAGATGCCGGAGGAGGAGGAGAAGTGTGCTGGTGCCCATTTTTAAGAACAAGGGAGACGTGCAGAGTTGCAGCAACTACAGAGGGATAAAGTTGATGAGCCATAATGATGAAGTTATGGGAAAGAATAGTGGAAGCTAGACTACGGGTAGCGGTCAGCACTTCAGAACAACAGTTTGGTTTCATGCCAAGAACGGGCACCACAGATGCAATGGTTGCCTTGTGGATGTTAATAGAAAAGTACACAGAAGGTCAGAGGAGCTACATTGTGCCTTTGTGGATCTGGAAAAGCATATGACAGGGTGCCAAGAGAAGAACTGTGGTATTGCATGAGGAAGTCTGGAGTGGCAGAGAAGTATGTTAGAGTGGTGCAGGACATGTATGAGTGATGTAAGACAGTGGTGAGGTGTGGCGTAGTTGTGACCGACTAATTCAATGTGGAGGTCGGACTGCATCAAGGCTCTGCTTTGAGCCCCTTCTTGTTTGCTATGGTGATGGACAGGCTGACAGGCGAGGTGAGACAAGAATCTCCATGGACTATGATGTTTGCAAGATGACATCGTGATCTGTAGTGAGAGCAGAGAACAAGTGCAGGAAAATCTCGAGAGGTGGAGGTATGCCCTGGAAAGGAGAGGAATGAAGGTTAGCCTCAGAAAATCAGAATACATGTGTGTGAATGAGGAGGACCCAGGGGGAACGGTGATGTCACAGGAGCAGAGATAACTAAGGTGGAGGATTTTAAGTACTTAGGCTCAACAATCCAGAGCAATGGAGAGTGTGGAAAAGAGGTGAAGAAGCGTGTGCAGGCAGGCTGGAATGGTTGGAGAAAAGTATCAGGTGTGATGTGCGATAGGAGAGTGTCAGCAAGAATGAAGGGAAAAGTGTACAAGATGGTGGTGAGGCCAGCGATGTTGTATGGCTTAGAAACAGTGGCGCTGAGGAAAAGGCAGGAGGCAGAGCTGGAGGTAGCAGAGATGAAAATGTTGAGGTTCTCCCTGGGAGTAACGAGGATGGATAGGATCAGAAATGAGTATATCAGAGGGACAGCCCACGTAAGATGTTTTGGAGACAAAGTCAGAGAGGCTAGATTGAGATGGTTTGGACATGTACAGAGGAGGGATAGTGAGTATATTGGCAGTAGGATGCTGAGGTTGGAACTACCAGGCAGAAGGCCTCGAGGAAGACCGAAGAAGAGATTTATGGATGTGGTGAAGGAAGACATGAAGGTTGTTGGAGTCAGAAAAGAAGATGCGGAGGACAGGGTGAGGTGGAGGCGGATGATTTGCTGTGGCGACCCCTGAAGGGAGCAGCCGAAAGTAAAAGAAGAAGAAAAGGACAGGACAAAGACTTTCTATTGAAACTCCATTTATCATGATAAATGGAGTTTCAATAGAAAGTCTTTGTCCTGTCCTTTGATTTTTGTTTTTTTTATATATATATATATATATATATATATATATATATATATATATATATATATATATATATATATATATATGTAAAGAGAGAGAGGATTTTCTGAGTAGATGCTTCCATAGGAGAGTGCTCAATACTTTTTGGTAGAGCAAATAACAAAGGACAGGACAAAGACTTTCTATTGAAACTCCATTTATCACTACAGATCTGTTTTGAGGGGTGGTGAAACCATCAGGATGGTTTCACCACCCCTCAAACAGATCTGTAGTGATAAATGGAGTTTCAATAGAAAGTCTTTGTCCTGTCCTTTTGTTTTATATATATATATATATATATATATATATATATATATATATATATATATATATATATATATATATATCGTCGTCGTTGGCAGCCGTACGTCTTGAGAGACGATGGTGTAGCGCTATGGTAGGCATTTGTGGTAGTGACTGTAAAGGCCCACCCTAGAGTGAGAGTTTCTTAAACAATTATTGCATATGAAAGGGCTTTGAGGAGCCATGGGGGCTACCCTTTCTTTCCTCTTTGCTTTTTTGCGCCTTCCCAGGTGTTTATGTCGATGCCAGATAATTTCATGTCCCGCTTGCACACGTCCTTGTACCGAAGCTATGGTCTTCATTCAGTCCGAATTCATTACAGGCATGGGACAGGCGATTGACTAGCTCTTGAAGACCAGCGTGGGACGTCAGTGTGGGACGTCAGTGCAGCGTCATGCACGAACAGCATCTCGCGGATGAGGACCTGCCTCACCTTCGTCTTAGCGTGCAGTTGAGCTATGCTAAACAATTTTCCATCTGACCTGGTGTGGATATGGATCCCTTCCTCACTGTCAGAGAAGGCATACTGAAGAAGCATCGAGAAGAATATCCCAAAGAGTGTCGGAGCTAGGACGCAGCCTTGCTTCACACCACTGCTCACTGGGAAAGCTGCAGAAGTCCCACCATTGAAGCAGACTGTGCTGTGCATGTCCTCGTGAAAGGAGGTCACGATTTGAAGTAACCTTTGAGGACATCCAATCTTCTGCAGGAGGCTGAAGAGTCCGCTTCTGCTGACCAGGTCGAATGCTTTAGTCAGGTCTATGAAAGCAATGTACAGGGGCTTCTGCTGCTCCCGACATTTCTCTTGCAGTTGACGAAGTGAGAAGATCATATCGACTGTGGATCGGCCTGCCCTGAAACCACACTGCGATTCTGGGTACACCCAGGAAGCAAGAATCTGAAGGCGAGTAAGGACAACACGAGCAAAGACTTTCCCTATGATGCTAAGGAGGGAGATGCCACAGTAGCTGTTACAGTCACTGCGGTCACCCTTGTTTTTGTAGAGGGTTACAATGTTTGCATCGCGCATATCCTGGGGGATGAACCCTTCCTTCCAGCATAAGCACAGCAGCTCATGGAGGTGCTGCAGGAGTGCTGGCTTGCCACTCTTCAAGACTTCAGGGGGGATGCCATCCTTTCCAGGGGCTTTTCCACAGGCCAGACAATCAATGGCTTTGCCCAGTTCGTCCACTGAAGGCAGGTAATCCAGATCCTCCGTGACAGGTAAGTTTGGTAGAGCATTTAATACTGCATCGGTCACCACATTCTTGGTTGCGTACAGCTCCAGGTAATGTGCCACCCAGCGTTCAAGTTGCTTGCCTTGGTCCGTGATCACCTCCCCGGTCTTGGTCTTGAGGGGTGCAGTCTTAATTGTGATTGGGCCAGTAGCTGTCTTGATGCCATTGTACATGGCCATTGCGTTGCCAGTGTCAGCTGCCATCTGGATCTTGCTGCAGAGGTTCAGCCAGAAGTCGTTTGCACAGCGGCGGGCTGTCTGCTGGGCCTTGTTTCGTGCAACTTTGAGGGTGTCCCGAGTACTGGTGCTGGGGTTTTGCTTGTATGCTAGGAGGGCTTCCCTCTTGGCTTCTGTCACAGGCTGCATCTCCTCCCAGTGAGCCTCGTACCAGTCTACACTCCGACGCTCCTTTTTCCCAAAAGCGGTGAGGGCTGTTGTGTAGATAGTATCTCTTAGGAAGCTCCACTTGCTGATGATGTCTTTGCCAGGAGTCTGCAAAGCCAGCTTCTCCTTGACTGTGTCATGAAACAGTTGGATTCGCTGGGGATCCCTTGAGGAGCAGGTGTTGATGCGTGGGAGGCCTTTAGTTTTAGAGTGATGGAGCCTCTTTGTTGTCAGGCGTATCCTGCTTCCAACGAGGATGTGATCTGTGTCGCAGTCTGTGCTATGGAAACTTCTAGTGTGGAGAACGCTGCTCAGATCCGTGTGCCTGGTGAGGATAAGGTCTCGCTGGTGCCAGTGGCAAGATCTGGGGTGTCTCCAGGAAACTTTGTGGTGGTCTTTGCACTTGAAGTATGTATTTGTTACACACAGGCCATGATGGCAGCACAGTTCCAACAACCTCTGTCCATTCTCATTCATCCTGCCTATGCCGCGGTGACCAAGGCAGGAAGGCCAGGTGTCACAGTCGGCGCCCACTCTAGCATTGAAGTCTCCTAGTAGGTAAAGTCCTTCAGTGCTGGGGATCCTGGAAATTGTATCATCCAGAGCCTCATAAAACTGGTTCTTGGCCTCTGGGGTGGAACTGAGTGTTGGTGCATAGATGCTGAGGAGATTTACAAAACCTGCAGTTGTAGAGAGGCGTAAAGTGAGGATTCTCTCTGATCAACTGGTAGGAGGTTCAATCGCCGTAGTCAACAACTTCTTCACAGTGATCTCTACACCATGCAGTCTCGGGTTGTCTTGTGGCAGGCCCTGCCAGTAGAAGGTGTAGTTGGCCTCTTTGATAGTACTACTGTCAGCCAGGGGCGGGTTTCCTGTAGACAAGCAATGTCGATATTCAGACGTGTCAGTTCATGGTCGATGACTGCAGTCTTGCGGGCATTGTCAATTTTCTGAAGATCACTTGTCAGTCCAGGACACATAATCCGTACATTCCAGCTTGCTATTCAAAGAGCTGGAGTCTTCGTATATATCCGTTTTTGTCTGCCTGGTGCAGAATTTACAGCTTGCTTGTCGAGATGGTCAGTCCCTAAGCCCTACGCACCCAGCAAGGCAGGCGAGCTGTGGCAGGACAGCACCTTACTGGCTGGGGGCTGCCCAGCTTGGAGCAGGTGGTAGCTGTCCAGTGAGACACGATGGTATCCCGCACTGTCGGAAGTAGCCCCAGGCGCCCGTATCCTACACCAATCGGAATGAGCTTTTAACCAGTAACTGCTACTTCCCGTGTTGAGCCGAAGTCTTGCATCAATGCTGGAGTGTCCTCTCCAGTGCACTACGAGCCTGGGCGGGAACTATGGAGAACTTGTGCTGCCCAGACGTCAAGTCCCCCCTCTCGGCCTCGCTGATAGCATCCAAAGGAAAGGAAGATCCAGTACAATTTGGTACCAGCGCAGCTGCAGGAGTTGCCAGAAGATAGGGGAATCCTCAGACCAACTGCCTTAGGGGCTCCACTCCGGATTTCTGTAGGGTTTACTCCTTAGCCTTCTCCCAACCAAGGGAATCCACAAGGCAGTGGGACTATTTAACCCATAGTTGGGGATTTGGGTCATGGGCATCAGGGCGTGTCCACACGCCGGTGGGCCTGCATGCCGCATGTCTGGGGGCCAAACCTCCGCTGAGTCCCCTGTAGTTCAGCCTGAGTCCGCAAAGTACTCAGTTACCATGTGCCGCCGCGAGGAGGCACTACATGGGGCTTGATGGTGGAGAGGCTATGTACTGGCAGGGAGAGACTTACTCACTCAGCTCCCCTTTTCACAGGCAAGCTGCTAGCCAGCGGTATTAGTTGAAAGCGAGAGGTGACAAGCACTACTACTACGACCACAACTACCACACTTTGCACATCACAACACCAATTTGAGCACACAGATATATATTATTGATGTGGTGAAGGTGGACATGGAGGTCGTTGGAGTAAGAGTAGAAGATGCAGAGGATAGGGTGAGATAGAGTCAGATCATTTGCTGTTGCAACCCCTGTAGGGAAGAGCCGAAAGGAAAAGAAGAAGATATATATATATATATATATATATATATATATATATATATATATTGTTACGAGCATGTACATATTTGTGTGAATGTAAATATAAAAATACTTATATAATATATGTTTGCTGTCTCTACTTACTGGTCCACATTGATGAGTCAGGGCTAGTGATAGTTTCACACATAGATGCAATATGTTTAAGGACACATGTACTTTAAAGCAGTAGTTGTGTGAGACCTGGGTGCACATGTACTGGTGGTATTGTACAATGCTTTGGGGTGTTGCGAAATCACAGGGGAGTGCTGCATCCTATAGAAAATGGTGGAAAGGACTGGAGTTGCGCAGTCCAATGGAGGGCAGGAGCAACACAGACATGTCGGGGCTTGTCTGGGCTTGTCTGGGCTTGTTCAGGATTATACCAGAGAGAAAACAACTTGTTGTGGGAATCTATATTAAGGACCTGTTGCCAACTGGCAATTTTCCTATCCGTAACAAGTGGGGGCTCGTCCAGAATAAAATCCCTTAGGCATACGTAACAAAAGTGGGGGCTCGTCCGGGATCTTTCCCAAACATCGTCCGGGATCGGACTTGTCCGGGATCAAATCCATTTGGCAGTGAGTCTTTAATATTGACTTGATACCTTATGATATTTTAATTGTGAAACCAGCAAAATGGTGTTTACACTCGAGGATTTTAGTAAATCTCCTACCCCTGAGAAAATCGGTGCCTTGCACACATTTTATTTGGTGCAAATCTCCAATTATTTTGAACTTGAGGAAAAACCTGTGATGAGGAAATTTCAAGTTTTGATGGCAATTGTGTCTCAAATTCAAAAATCAGTCCACAAGTTGCCCAAATGCTTGAGGGTCTATCACGCCTAAGCCTTTTTGTTTCAGGTGGTTCTGTGGAGAGTTTTTTGTTTACGAGAACATGATGTCAGTTGTGTTTCTGGAGGAGGATTTACCTTTATGGTCTTAAGGCTTTGTGTCACTTATGGGAGATAATTCTACCCCATGGCCCATTTTAATATTAAGGGATACTGAAGTTCTTTGCTCTCTGATTTTGAAGGATGTTATGCCTTTTGTCGAGTCTTCAGATATTGCCAATGTTTTATTGTAGGGTATAAGTGACTTTTGCTCCTCTCTAGTTTTTCAATTTGACTCTCAGGCCTGATTTCTGGTGAAATTCAAGTGGGTGTTCTCGATACTCTCCCAGTTCCAGGTGTTGATTTGTTGATCAGAAATGATCTTATGGGGGACATTGGTGAGTCAGGGCTAGTGATAGTTTCACACATAGATGCAATATGTTTAAGGACACATGTACTTTAAGGTAGTAGTGGTGTGAGACCTGGGTGCACCTGTACTGGTGGTATTGTACAACTTTGGGGTGTTGCGAAATCACAGGGGCGTGCTGCATCCTATCTATATTAAGGACCTGTTGCCAACTGGCTACAGGTCCTATCTACATTAAGGACCTGTTGCCGACTGGCTACAGGCTGTTACAGTCTCCTCCAGGATTCTCCAGGATTTCGGGTCTCTACCTGTCGCTTCAGGCAGATCAACTAAGGAGACTCATCGCGGCGTATCACCAGAAGAGGAAGTCATACAAGGTGGATCATGGAACGCGCTTCACCCAAGTGTCGCCATTGTGGACTTCATTGCCAAAGTCCATCATCCACAGGCGCCCACAGCCCACGCGAGGATGGTCATCTTTTGTGTCTTTCAACACACGGGATGGCAAGCCTTTCTCCGCCAGCACATGCGCCATCTCGAAATTTATCCTGCTGCAGACACTTGGTGACTATGGGACCCTTTGTTAATTGGTATATGGTTAGCTTTAAGATGTAAGTTATGAACTTTGGATTATTTTGTTCATATTATTAAACTGGATATAGTTTATGTCGTAGTCTGTCGTGCTTTGCTTGTTTCACGGGGCAATTTCAATCCTCTGAATTTCCCTATCCGTAACAAGTGGAGGCTCATCCGGGATAAAAGCCCTTAGGCATATTCTTCTTCTTCTTCTTGTCCTTTCGGCTTTTCCCTTCAAGGGTCACCACAGCGAATCATCTGCCTCCATCTCACCCTGTCCTCTGCATCTTTTCTCTTACACCAACTGCCTTCATGTCCTCCTTCACCACATCCATGAATCGTCTCTTTGGTCTTCCTCTAGGCCTTCTGCCTGGTAGTTCCAACCTCAACATCCTACTACCAATATACTCACTATCCCTCCTCTGTACATGTCCAAACCATTTCAACCTAGCCTCTCTGACTTTGTCTGCAAAACGTCTTACATGTGCTGTCCCTCTGATGTGCTCATTCCTGATCCTATCCATCCTCGTTACTCCCAAAGAGAACCTCAACATTTTCATCTCTGCTACCTCCAGCTCTGCCTCCTGTCTTTTCCCCAGAGCCACTGTCTCTAAACCATACAACATCGCTGGCCTCAACACCGTCTTGTACACTTTTCCTTTCATTTTTGCCGATACCTTCCTATCACACATCACACTTTTCTCCAACCATTCCAACCAGCCTGCACACGCTTCTTCACCTCTTTTCCACACAAGACATCCATAATATATATATATATATATATATATATATATATATATATATATATATATATATATATATATAGGATTTTCTGAGTAGATCCTTCCGTAGGAGAGTGCTCAATACTTTTTGGTAGAGCAAATAACAAAAATAAAAGGACAGGACAAAGACTTTCTATTGAAACTCCATTTACCACTACAGATCTGTTTCGAGGGGTGGTGAAACCATCCTCTCTCTTCAGGTGATTATAGATTTTCCTGCACTTGTTCTCTGCTCTCACTACAGATCACAATGTCATCTGCAAACATCATAGTCCATGGGGAATCTTGTCTAACCTCGTCTGTTGGCCTGTCCATCACCATAGCAAACAAGAAGGGGCTCAGAGCTGAACCTTGATGCAGTCCCACCTCCACTTTGAACTCTTCTTTCACACCGACAGCACACCTCACCACTGTCTTACATCTCTCATACATGTCCTGCACCACTCTAACATACTTCTCTGCCACTCCAGACTTCCTCATGCAATACCACAGTACCTCCCTCGGCACCCTGTCATATGCTTTCTCCCGATCCACAAAGGCACAATGCAACGCCTTCTGACTTTCTCTGTACTTCTCTATTAACATCCTCAAAGCAAACACTGCATCGGTGGTGCTCTTTCTTGGCATGAAACCAAACTGTTGTTCACAAATGCTGACCTCTGCCCTTAGTCTAGCTTCCACTATTCTTTCCCATAACTTCATCGTATGGCTCATCAACTTTATCCCTCTGTAGTTGTCACAACTCTGCACGTCTCCCTTGTTCTTAAAAATAGGCACCATCACACTTCTCCTAACATTCCTCTGGCATCCGCTCACTCTCAAAGACCTTGTTGAATGTTCTTGTCAGAAAATCTACTGGTACCTCTCCTAGACACTTCCATACCTCCAACGGTATGTCATCAGCACCAACTGCCTTTCCATAATTCATCCTCTTCAATGCCCTCCTCACTTCACCCTTACTAATCTTTGCTACTTCCTGGTCCTCAACAGTCACCTCTTCTACTCTTTTATCTCTCTCATTTTCCTCATTCATCAGCTCTTCAAAGTACTCTTTCCATCTTCCCAACACACTTCTGTCATCAGTCAATACATTTGCGTTCCTGTCCTGGATACCAAACCTTCCCATCACTTACTCATCCCCTCTGTTGCCTGCACCAACATGTCAATTGAATCCTTCCCTAATGACCTCTTTTTCACCTCTGGGGGTACTCTGCATCACTTCATCTAACTCACTCCAGGATCTCTCCTTCTCTTCTAGCTCAAAAATTGCCTGTGGGGCCATCACGCCTTCAATTTCTAACTTGAGACTCATCACTCTGTCTGACATTCTTTTCACTTCTAGAACATTCCTGACAAACTCCTCCTTCAAGATGACTCCTACTCCATTTCTCTTCTCATCTACACCATGAAAAAAACAGCTCAAACCCTGCTCCTGAGCTTGTAGCCTTGCTACCTTTCCACCTGGTCTCCAGAACACACAGTATGTCCACCTTCCTCCTCTGCATCATGTCAGCCAGCTGTCGACCTTTTTTTTCATAGTTTCAACATTCAAAGTCCCATGCCATTCCTCTTCTCTCTCTGCCTACAGACTAGCCTCCCGCCTCTCTTTCTTCGTCGTCTTCGACAAAGAGTAGTCCAATTTCCACCAGCACCCTGTTGGTTAACATTTGTTTTACGCCGGATGCCCTTCCTGACGCAACCCTCTGCATTTATCCGGGCTTGGGACCGGCGTGAGGGAGAGACACTGGTTTGTGACATCATTTCAAGTTCAATGTAAAGGGACATGAAGTGTAATAAAGTTTATCCTTTTTGTATCGTTTGTTAAACATGCTACAGAACATAAAATTTCACGCATAAACATGAACTTAGGTACTGTACTGGAATAATAATTGAAAAAGATTTTAATCCAACAGTTCAGAGAAAACCGTCGTTTCTCAGGAGAAAGTCTTATTTCTTCAGAAGAGACATCCAGCATTTTCTATCGCTTAGCCAGAGAAGACGCACAGCGTTTGAGTGGTATCATAGAGCTTAACTGGTAATTAAAACACACTCAAAAAAAGAGGCTCATTGACAACTTGTGTGCAAATGAGGAAAAAAGGGGCCGGACATGAGCTCAACCAATCAGAAGAAAGGAGGACAGCCATTGGCTGAATTTGAATCACGTGACGGTTGCTCAGCAGTCAGCGAAAATTCAAACTGTGGGTGTAAAACCGCGAATAGTTAAGGGCCTACTGTATGTGCGCGTGTGTGTATGTATATATATATATATATATCTTCTTCTTTTCCTTTCGGCTTTTCCCTTCAGGGGTCGCCACAGCGAATCATCTGCCTCCATCTCACCCTATCCTTTGCATCTTCTTCTCTTACACCAACGACCTTCATGTCTTCCTTATGTATATATATATATATATATATATATATATATATATATATATATATATATATATATATATATATAAGAACATGAAGTATTAAGTGTATTAAACTGGTTTTATCTTGAATAAACATACTTCAAGTTCTATAATCCTGCACGTCATTGTAAAAAAATTCCCACTAGAGGGAGGCATTGCATTATATTTACTGTCCATAAATAACATAAAAGGATATGAAGTTTAATTATTCAAGTTTGTCCTTTTGGTATCGTTTGCTAGACATGTTACAAAACATAAAATCTCACACGCAAACATTCTAAACATTAAATTTGGTACTGTACTGTACTGAAATAACAACCGAAAAATATTGTAATACTTCGGCAGATTCCATTCTGATTATACATTGTTTCATACAACATTCACCTTCTTCGCACTTCCCCAAAAACTCGATGCTACACTAGTTCTGATTGCCTTCTCATTTTTCTTGGACTGTGCTTTCATTCACTTTATAATGGCACCTGACTGCAGCATAACTTTTTCCTTCCTGAATCATATCAAGCAGCTCTACTTTTTTCATGCATTGTCATTACCTTTTACTGGCGCTTCGGCGCCTAACCAGAAGCCTGAGAAGGTGCGCAGTGTTTGGGTGGCATGTCATCAACAGTCGGAAATATCATTAGAAAATGGAAGAAGTAATAACATCACTGACAACCTCCCTAGGAGTGGCGCTCCATGCAAGATCTCACCTCGTGGGGTTCACAGGATCCTGAGAACAGTGAGTAATCAGCCCAGAACTACATGGCAGGAATTGGTCAATGATTTGAAGACGACAGGAACCACCGTCACATGACAATAACTAACACTACGTCGTCATGAGATGAAATCCTGAATTGCCCGAAAGGTTCCCCTACTAAACAAAAAACATGTAAAGACCCGTCTGAAATACGCTAAAGACCATCTGGACGATCCAGAGGAGGATTGGGAGAATGTGATGTGGTCAGATGAGACCAAAATTCAACTTTTTTTGAATGAAACGGCACTAGCCGTGTTTGGAGGAAGAAGAATGCCGAGTTGCATCCCAAGAACACCATACCTACTGTGAAGCCTGGGGGTGGACACATCATACTTTGGGGATGCTTTTCTGCAAAAGGGACAGGATGACTGCACCATATCAATGGCATCATGAATGGGGCCATGTATTGTGACATTTTGGGTAAAAACCTCCTTCCCTCGGTCAGAACATTAAAGATGAAACATGGCTGGGTCTTCCAGCATGATAACGATCTAAAGCACACAGACAAGAAAACTAAGGAGTGACTCCGTAAAAAGCATATCAAGGTTCTGGAGTGGCCTAGCCAGTCTCCAGACCTCAACCCAATTGAAAACCTGTGGAGGGAGTTAAAACTTCCAGTTGCCAAGCGACGGCCCTCAAACATCACAGCTCGAGAGAAGATCTGTGCAGAGGAGTGAGCCACAATACCAACAACCGTGTGTGTAGACCTGGTCAAGAACTACAGGAACCGTTTGACCTCTGTCATTGCCAACCAAGGCTACATTACAAAGTACTAAAAGTAACTTTTGCTGCCTGCCCGATACTTATTGGTCTCCCATTTTCACGAATAAATTGATTATAAATCATACAATGTGATTTCCTGGATTTTTTTACATTCTGTCTCTCAAGCTTGATGTGTACCTGTGATGAAAATTACAAACCTCTCTTATCTTTTTAAATGGATGAACTTGCATAGATATATATAGATATAGATATATAGATAGATATAGATATCGGCTCATATACACACACACACACATACACACACACACACACACACACACACACACACACACACACACACACACACACACACACACACAGTGGGTTGTAAAAGTATTCACACCCATGACCGAAACTCAATTTCTCAGAACAGAACAAAGCAAAAGTGAGTTCCACCTGTTTATATGAAAGGAAATAGCACAGACACAACAATCCATCACTATTTTTGTTCGTAAGCACTCTTTACTATAAATAGATTGCAAAAGTCTGTATTTCATTGTTGCAATAGTATTTCCACCTTTGCACTGAAGATGTTATTTTGAGTCGAAAATGATTGCACATTATAAACTATTGCATCACAGTGTCACAGGACTGTATTCAGTTACTTGTGACTTTTAAAGGCTTGATTTCTCCCTATAAATAGTGTCCGATATTCACCTGTCCACAATCATCCCATGATTGTCAGCAGACAACAGTCATGAAGTCCACGGAGTTCACTGAGAAAGAAAGTTGTAGAGAAGCATAGAGATGGGCAAAGCTATGTAGCCATCACAAGTTCACTCAATGTGCCAAAATGTACTGTTGCATCACTGGTTCAGAAGTGGAAGCGCCGTAGTACCACGATGAATCTCCGAAGAACAGGGCGTCCTGCCAAGATCATGACAAAAGTCCAGATGAAACTGCTCAGGGAAGCCAGAGGAAATCACTCCGTCACTCTTGAAGACCTGAAGAAGTCTCTCCAGGGTGCTGGGACTAACGTACACAAGTCCACAATATCCCGCACTTTAACCAAGGAAGGTCTCTATGGGCATGTCGCAAAGAAGAGGACCACAGACCAGCTCTGTGTGGTACTATGCTACCTGTACAACCTGAGCCTCAGCCTGGAGAAGGTTCCCGTCCTGTGGAAGACCTCCTGTGTGGTTCCGCTTCCCAAAACAGCTCAAGCGAAGGAACCAGCCCACTACAGACCTGTCGCCCTGACCTCCCACCTTATGAAGACCATGGAAAGGCTCCTCCTCGAACACTTCTGCTCTATGGTGAGCCCTACCCTAGACCCGCTGCAGTTTGCCTACAGGCCCAACATCGGGGTCGAAGACGCCGTCATCTACCTTCTGCAGCGGGCACTCACCCACCTGGAGATCGCCGGCAGCGCTGTGAGGGTCATGTTCTTTGACTTCTCCAGCGCCTTCAACACCATCAGGCCAGCGCTTCTGTGGGGGAAGCTGGAGGACGTGGGAGTGGACGGGCATCTTGCTGCCTGGATTATCGACTACCTTACTAACCGTCCACAGTACGTGCGGCTGCGCGGCTGTAAGTCAAAGGTGGCAGTCTGCAGCATGGGGGCACCGCAGGGCACCGTCCTCTCACCCTTCCTTTTCAACATTTATACCTCTATACCTCGGACTTCATCTATAGCACAGACAGCTGCCACCTCCAGAAGTTCTCGGACGACTCCGCCATCGTGGGCCGTGTGTCAGAGGAGAATGAGCTGGAGTACCGGTCGGTCATCGTTGACTTCGTGGACTGGTGTGAGCGCAACCAGCTGTGCTTGAACACTAGGAAGACGAAGGAGATGGTGGTCGACTTCAGAAGAAGCACTCTAACACACACACACACACACACACACACACACACACACACACACACACACACACACACACACACACACACACACACACACACACACTAGTGAACGTCCAGGGACAGGACATTGAGACAGTGGACAGGTTCAAATACCTGGGCGTTCACCTTAACAATAAACTGGACCGGTCCCACAACACCAACGCCCTGTACAAGAAGGGCCAGAGTCGCCTCCACCTTCTGAGGAGACTCAGGTCCTTCGGAGTATGCAGACCTCTGCTCAGGACTTTTTATGACTCTGTGGTAGCCTCTGCAATCCTCTATGCTGCCATCTGCTGGGCCCCGGGCAGCACAGAGCGGGACAGAAAGAGACTGAACAAGCTGGTCAGGAGGGCCAGCTCTGTC
>CM045733.1:2087500-2107500 GCA_024760905.1 Plotosus lineatus
TTGCCACAACTCTGCACGTCTCCCTTGTTCTCACAAATGGGCACCAGCACACTTCTCCATTCCTCCGGCATCCTCTCACTCTCGAAGACCTTGTTGAATGTTCTTGTCAGGAAATCTACCGGTACCTCTCCTAGACACTTCCATACCTCCACCAGTATGTCATCAGAACCAACTGCCTTTCCATTCTTCATCATCTTCAATGCCCTCCTTACTTCACCCTTAGTAATCTTTGCTACTTGCTGGTCCTCGACAGTCACCTCTTGTATTCCTTTTTCTCTCTCTCATTTTCCTCATTCATTAGCTCTTCAAAGTCCTCCTTCCATCTTCCCAGCACACTTCTGCCATCAGTCAATACATTTCCCACTCTGTCCTTAATCACTCTAACTTGCTGCACGTCCTTCCCATCTCTCATTTTCTGCTGTGCCAACCTGTATAAATCATTTTCTCCCTGTTTACTTTCCAGCCAAGCATACAAGTCATCATCGCCCTCTGTTTGGCCTTTGACACTGCTACCTTCGCCTTACGCTGTGTCTCCCTGTACTCCTGTTTACTCTCTTCGGTCCTCTCAATGTCCCACTTCTAACCTCTTCCTTTGTACACATTCCTGCACTTCCTCATTCCACCACCAAGTCTCCTTATCTACTCTCCTTCCAGATGACACACCAAGTATTCTCATACCTGTCTCCCTGATCACATTAGCTATAATTGTCCAGTCATCTGAAAGCACTTCCTGACCACCCAAAGCCTGTTTCAACTCCTCCTTGAAGACATCACGACACTCTTCCTTTTTCAGCTTCCACCACTTTTGTCTTCTGCTCTGCCTTTGCCTTCTTCACCTTCCTCACCATCAGCGTCATCCTGCACACCACCATCCTATGCTGTTTGGCAACACTCTCACCCGCTACTACTTTGCAGTCACTGACTTCCTTCAAATTACATCACCTACACAAGATGTAGTCTACCTGTGTGCTCCTACCTCCGCTTCTATAAGTCACCCTATGCTCCTGTTTCTTTTGGAAGAAAGTATTCACCATAGCCATTTCCATCCTATATGCAAAATCAATCAACATCTGTCCTTCTGTGTTCCTGTCCTGGATACCAAACCTGCCCATCACTTCCTCATCCCCTCTGTTGCCGGCACCAACATGTCCATTGAAGTCAGCCCCAATGACCACTCTTTCACCTCTGAGGGTACTCTGCATCACTTCATCTAACTCCCTCCAGAATCTCTCCTTCTCTTCTAGCTCACATCCTGCCTGTGGGGCATAAGCACTAACAACATTGAACTTCACACCTTCAATTTCTAACTTGAGACTCATCACTCTCTCTGACACTCTTTTCACTTCGAGAACATTCCTGACAAACTCCTCCTTCAAGATGACTCCTCCTCCATTTCTCTTCCCATCCACACCATGATAAAACAGCTTAAACCCTGCTCTTAAGCTTCTAGCCTTGCTACCTTTCTACCTGGTCTCCTGAACACACCGTATGTCCACCTTCCTCCTCTGCATCATGTCAGCCAGCTCTCTACCTTTTCCTGCCATAGTTCCAACATTCAAAGTCCCTACTTTCAGTCCTAGACTCATGCCTTTCCTCTTCTCTCTCTGTCTATGGACACATATTTATATATATATAAAATTTTATTTATTTATTTTTTTAACCAAAGCAGTTGAGATTGTAGTTTTGAGAATTTAAAATAATCTTTTAAAATGATGATTTTGTGTAAAACAATTATATAAATACTTATAATTTATAATTTATTTGTTATTTATTTATTTTATTTATTATTCTAACTAATTAAATAACATGTTAATATATTTCAAATATATTAAAAAACTGATTTTAAAAATTGATAAGTAAAAAATTGATTCTTATAAAATTTTAATATGGATAAAAATGAATATAAATGATTCATTAAGGTATTCTTTTTTTACAGTTCAACGACATTGAACTTAGTGGCTGTTTTTGATTGTTTTTAATTTTGTGTGTGTGTGTGTGTGTGTGTGTGTGTGTGTGTGTGTGTGTGTGTGTGTGTGTGTGTGTGTGTGTCTGTGTGTGTGTGTGTGTGTGTGTGTGTGTGTGTGTGTGTGTTTGCTGGAGCTCTAACTTTGTCATGACAAAAATTATATTTGATTTTAAATAAATTAAATATTTTGTGATGAAAAAAATGATAAGTGGTCAGAAAATCATCTTTTTCCTTCCACTCTTGATTGTTTATTAAAAGCTCTGAGGAATAACAGATGTATTATTTTGTTTTATTTATTTTTCGGATTAATTACCAAGACGGGTCGGCCTTGCGAGTTTCCAGCCACAATAAGTATTTGAAGCTCAATTAACAACATTATAATAACATCAATACTTAAATCATGTATAAGAAACATTATTTAAAGACTTTTATTTCTGTTGAGCTTCAATCAGCTGCATTGAAAAAACATTGTTGAAGTAAAAAAAAAAGAATAAAATAAGAGAATAAGAATAGCTGAAGTGCACAGTAACACAGCTTGCTGCAAAAGGCCGGCTGGAAACCATGCACTAATCTTCTGGGCTTTTTTCTTCACATTTCTTCACAGCAAGAGAAGCTAGGTGATATCTGTTTCTCTCTGCGCTATGTTCCCACTGCCGGAAAACTGACTGTTGTCATCCTGGAGGCCAAAAACCTGAAGAAGATGGACGTCGGCGGTCTTTCAGGTGAGTTTTCCATTTTTTAAACCTGCAATTAGTGCATGATTATAGGAGGAGCACAAGCTGTCAATGACATTATTTACCCCCGTGTTGCAGACAAGGTTTTTCCTTGTATATCCATGTATATGGTTTTCTTCTGGTGCAAATACATTTGTAGAATTACATCATTTAAGTACTTACACAATGTATAATTACAGACATGGGAGTTTTTTGGTTCTCCTGAATCAGAAGACAGAGAAAATGCTACTAGTAATTAGCAACTCCATTATAGTGTGAAGAACATGCCATGTCGTCATCTTTTGTATTAATGTACACATTTCCAGACACACTATATTTTATTACACATAATTCTTTTATTGCCATCCATAAGTATTTACTGCCAAAATTCAGAGAAGTAAAGAGGGATTCATCTGATAAGCAATGAATAGGAGAGGCTCCTGTCACCAGGCTTCACAGTGTTTACACATAGTGTTCCTTGGGGTATGAGTCCTCACAGATAAACATCAAAAACTAACCATTCGTCCCAAGACCAGAAATTTCCAGTTTGGTCTTGTTGTCATGGTTACCACTCTGACCAGTCCCCTCTTTACCCACTCAGTGAATTTTGATGGATGATGTTTCCATTTGGACAAAAACACAGTAGTGCTATATATTTTTTCCACTGTTTATGAATTTGCTTCCACTATTTATTAATTTGTTTAGTAAAAAAAGATGCATAAACAGGGAGTCCTCTGTTTACGACACTGATCCGATTTTAAGACGCGATGTAACCCGATTTTCAGTGTAAGTCGGAACATAACATAAAATATACGGAAAAGTACTGTACGTACAGTGCTATAATAGAATGTAACAGTTAATGACATAAAAAAGTATTAAAAAAAGAGAAAACAATTCCTTACCACAAGAATGAAATACAGTGCCAGAGGGAGAGACGGGCTTATTGTGCTGGAGAAGCTGGGGCAGGTGAGCCTGGAGTAGTAGATGTAGCTGAGGTAGAAGGTACAGGATCTGTTGTAGGCCTCTCTACCTTCTTAAAATACTGCTCCAGGTTAGACTGGACAGAGAGCAACCTCTTCTCATCCAAGATCTCCTTGTAGCATTGCATCAAATTCATGATGCCTCTGGAAACCCTAGTGAACCTTTCCAAGTTGGGATCCTGAGTCTCAAAGGTGGCCAACTCTTGCTGCATCTCAAGCGCCCGAAACTAGTTCGCGTTTGTTTAACCATATAAGACGTAATGACACGTAATATTACAGTACCGAGACTGAGCGAAGGGAAGCGACGCCGTCTTCCTCGGCCTACAACCACAACACAGCGTATTCTTCTGCCTCACGCGCCCGAAACTAGTTTGCGTTTGTTTACGTAACTGCGTAAGACGTAATGACACATAATATTACAGTACAAGACTGAGCGAAGGGAAGCGACGCCGTCTTCCTCGGCCCACAACCACAACACAGTGTATTCTTCCGCCTAGCACACCCGAAACTAGTTCTCATTTGTTTACGTAATCGCGTAAGACGTAATGACGCATAATATTATTTTTTATATTTTTATGGGGGCGCGTTTGTAACCACGAAACGGCATAAGTCAGGACCGGTGTAAACTGAGGACTCCCTGTATGTGTATATATATATATATATATATGTATATATATGTATATATATATATATATATATATATATATATATAATAAAAAATAAGAGGACAGGACAAAGACTTTCTATTGAAACTCCATTTATCACTACAGATCTGTTTCTGTTTCGAGGGGTGGTGAAACCATCCTCTCTCTTCAGGTGATTATAGAAGATAATTCTATATTCTTCTTTATCTCCTTATTCTTTATTATTCTTTATTCTTTATCTATATCTTCTTCTATAATCACCTGAAGAGAGAGGATGGTTTCACCACCCCTCGAAACAGATCTGGAGTGATAAATGGAGTTTCAATAGAAAGTCTTTGTCCTGTCCTTTTATTTTTTATTATTATTTGCTCTACCAAAAAGTATTGAGCACTCTCCTACGGAAGGATCTACTCAGAAAATCATATATATATATATATATATATATATATATATATATATATATATATATATATATATATATATATATATATATATATATATATATATAATATAGATAGATAGATAGATATAGTAGCAGCTTAATATACGTGTAACAGAGGAGGAGAATCAGGAGAATTTTGTGCATGTGCATGCTATGAATGCCAGCGAGGAAAGGCTCGTGGTGAGCTCTCACAAGGCCAGTGCTTCTCAAATAGTGGGGCACATGGTGTGATGCCAGGGGGGCGTGTATGACCCTGGGGAACATGCTTTTTTGCCATATTTTACTAGAATTAAGTGTCATTGCGCATCCTCTACAGTCGGTGGCAGTCATGCTCTCACTGTATTTCCTATGGTGTAGGGAAAAAGCACCAAGCAGTGAACACTGAAGTGCGGTACACACCAGAGTTGCGTGCAGGGCTGCGGGGTGGGGGGGGTTTGGGGGGGTTGATATGGTTTTTTTTCTTCCTATAGGAGGAAATATATTCACCACAGTGAATCATCTGCCTCTATCTCACCATATTCTCTGCATCTTCTTCCATATCCTCTTATGCCAATTACCTTCATGTCCTCCTTCACCACATCCATGATTCGTCTCTTTGGTCTTCCTCTGGGCTTTCTGCCTGGTAGTTCCAACCTCAGCATCCTACTACCAATATACTCACTATCACTCCTCTGTACATGCCCAAACCATCTCAATCTAGCCTCTCGGACTTTGTCTCCAGAACATCTTACATGTGCTGTCCCTCTGATGTGATCATTCCTGATCCTAGCCATCCTCGTTACTCCCAAAGAAAACCTCAACATTTTCATCTCTGCTACCTCCAGCTCTGACTCCTGTCTTTTCCTCAGTGCCACTGTTTCTAAACCATACAACATCGCTGGCCTGAACACCGTCTTGTACACTTTTCCTTTCATTCTTGCCAATACCTTCCTATCACACATCACACCGGACACTTTTCTCCAACCATTCCAACCTGCCTGCACATGCTTCTTCACCTCTTTTCCACACTCTCCATTGCTCTGGATTGTTGAGCCTAAGTACTTAAAATCCTCCACCTTCCTTATCTCTGCTCCTTGTAATCTCACCGTTCCTCTTGGGTCCTTGTCATTCACACACATGTATTCTGTTTTACTGAGGCTAACCTTCATTTCTCTCCTTTCCAGGGCATACCTCCACCTCTCTACATTTTCCTGCACTTCTTCTCCGCTCTCACTACAGATCACAATGTCATCTGCTAACATCATAGTCCATGGAGATTCTTGTCTAACCTCATCTGTCAGCCTGTCCATCACCATAGCAAACAAGAAGGGGCTCAGAGCTGACCCTTGATGCAGTCCCACCTCCACCTTGAACTCTTCTGTCACACCGACAACACACCTCACCACTCTCTGACATCTCTCATACTTGTCCGGCACCACTCTAACATACTTCTCTGCCACTCCAGACTTCCTCATACAATACCACAGTTCCTCTCTCAGTACAAAACAAAACAACAACAAACAACTCTTTATTGTCAAAGTACATTACATACATTGAAATTTGCTTTGTGCGCTAGGCACCTGTCGCCACTGTGCAGCACCAGTTATTGCGTTGTTCTATCCTTTTGATGCTGAGCGCCAAGCAGGAAGCAACAACTGCCAAATTTTAACGTCTTATGGTATGACGCGGCCGGATTCGAACTCCGACCTACCGGAGGATAAAGCGGACGCTCTACCAACTGAGCTAAATCCCCGGTATATAACCCTGTCATATGCTTTCTCCAGATCCACAAAGGCACAATGTAGCTCCCTCTGATCTTCTCTGATCTTCTCTGTTAACATCCTCAAGGCAAACACTGCATCTGTGGTGCTCTTTCTTGGCCTGAAACCAAACTGTTGTTCACAAATGCTGACCCCTGCCCTTCGTCTATCTTCCACTATTCTTTCCTATAACTTCACCGTATGGCTCATCAACTTTATCCCTCTGTAGTTGCCACAACTCTGCACGTCTCCCTTGTTCTTAAAAATAGGCACCATCACACTTCTCCATTCCTCTGGCATCCTCTCACTCTCCAAGACCTTGTTGAATGTTCTTGTCAGAAAATCTACTGCCTTTTCATTATTCATCCTCTTTTGTGCCCTCCTCATTTCACCCTTACTAATCTTTGCTACTTCCTGGTCCACAACAGTCACCTCTTCTACTCTTTTATCTCTCATTTTCCTCATTCATCAGCTCATCAAAGTACTCTTTCCATCTTCCCAGCACACTTCTGTCATCAGTCAATACATTTCCCACTCTGTCCTTAATCACTCTAACTTGCTGCACGTCCTTCCCATCTCAATTTCTCTGCTGTGCCAACCTGTATAAATCATTTTCTCCCTCTTTACTGTCCAACCTGTCATACAAGTCATCATACGCCTTCTGTTTGGCCTTTGACACCGCTACCTTCGCCTCACGCTGTGTCTCCCTGTCCTGTACTCCTGTTTACTCTCTTCGGTCCTCTCGGTGTCCCACTACTTCTCAGTTAACCTCTTCCTTTGTACACTCTTCTGCACTTCCTCATTCCTCCACCAAGTCTCATTATCTACTTTCCCTCCAGATGACACACCAAGTATTTTCCTACCTGTCTCCCTGATCACATTAGCTGTAGTTGTCCAGTCATCTGGAAGCACTTCCTGACCACCCAAAGCCTGTTTCAACTCCTCCTTGAAGACAACCCAACACTCCTCCTTTTTCAGCTTCGACCACTTTGTCTTGTGCTCTGCCTTTGCCTTCTTCACCTTCCTCACCATCAGCATCATCCTACTCATCACCATCCTATGCTGTTTGGCAACACTCTCACCCGCTACTACTTTGCAATCATTGACTTCCTTCAAATTTCATCACCTACACAAGATGTAGTCTACCCGTGTTCTCCTACCTCTGCTTTTATAAGTCACCCTATGCTCCTGTCTGTTCTGGAAGAAAGTATTTACCACAGCCATTTCCATCCTTTTTGCAAAATCTATCAACATCTGTCCTTCTGCGTTCCTGTCCTGGATCCCAAACCTGCCCATCACTTCCTCGTCCCCTCTGTTTCCTTCACCGACATGTCCATTGAAGTCTGCCCCAATGACCACTCTTTCACCTCTGGGGGTACTGTGCATCATTTCATCTAACTCACTCCAGAATCTCTCCTTCTCTTCTAGCTCACATCCTGCCTGTGGGGCAGAAGCACTAACAACATTGAACATCATGCCTTCAATTTGAGACTCATCCACTCTGTCTGACACTCTTTTCACTTCTAGAACATTCCTGACAAACCCCTCCTTCAAGATGACTCCTACTCCATTTCTCTTCCCATCCACACCATGATAAAACAGCTTAAACCCTGCTCTTAAGCTTCTAGCCTTGCTACCTTTCTACCTGGTCTCCTGAACACACCGTATGTCCACCTTCCTCCTCTGCATCATGTCAGCCAGTTGTCTACCTTTTCCTGTCATCGTTCCAACATTCAAAGTCCCTACTTTCAGTCTGAGACTTATGCCTTTCCTCTTCTCTCTCTTCCTACGGACACGCCTTCCACCTATCCTTCTTCGACTTCTTCGACATCTTCGACCAACAATAGTCCAATTTCCACCAGCACCCTGTTGGTTAACAGTACTGATGGCGGTCATTGTTAACCCGGGCCTCGACCTATCCGGTATGAATTTCTTAGATTTGACTCGCATATTTTATTTGGCATTGGTTTTATGCCGGATGCCCTTCCTGATGCAACCCTCTACAATTTATCCGGGTTTGGGACCTGTGTGAGGGTGGACAGATTTTGAGTTTTGACGTACCTACGTAGTACGCTGACGTAATGATGCTGCATTCATTGTTTACAAACTACAGACTGAGTGTGTGTGTGTGTGTATATATATATATACATATATATATATATATATATATATATATATATATATATATATATATGTATGTATGTATATATATATAATATAATATATATATATATATCGATATAGATATATATAGATATAGATATATATATATATATATATATATATATATATATATATATATATATATATATATATATATATATATATATATATATCTATATATATCTATATATATATCTATATTGATATATATATATATATATATATATATAGATCAGTTGTATAGAGTGTTACCCTTGTGTTAAGACGTCGTCTCTGTCATCTTTGTGTTTACACTGTTTTGCAGACTTTTGTAACCATAAGCAAATATGGTTGGTCAGAAGTGTAAGCCTAATAGCATGGGTGCAAGTCTCATACACAGATGAATTTACTATCTGCTCAGATAGGCACAATCTAATGCATACTCAGTTCAACAAAGAGAGTTGTAATATGAATGAAAACCTGAATGCACAAATCACAGAACAATTACAGATATTTATTATCTTTTAGCAGAATACTAAGAGTGTACCCGCAACCACCAAATTCCGCAAAGTAGGATAAATCCCCCCCCCCACGTATACTTACATGCATATGTGTATATAATATCAATAAACCCTTATTTAATGTCATAAATGTTTGTAATAACAATTAAACATTCAAAAATAATGCAAAATATGTCAATAAAATATAAATACACACACATACAGACATGCACACATACACACAGATACGCACCTCACATAAAAACGTAACTCGTTTTGATGGGAGGTTTTGGGTTGGGTTTTTTCGGTTTGTTTAGGTTTTTTTTTTTTTTTTCCATAATTGGCATTGTTTTGTGGCATTTTCCTTAACTTTTCCCCCTATTCCTCCTCAATTTCCTTTTTTTTAAATTCGATGAATATTTAAAAAATAAATAAATAAACACGATGCACTGTAGCCACATAAATTGAAGCATGAAGTTATATATTATATATATATATATATATATATAATATATATAACTATATATATATACAGGGTCCCTCGCTACTTCGTGCTTCAATTCATGTGGCTACAGTGCATCGCGTTTATTTATCGTGTTTCATTTTCTTTTCCTTTTTTGTGTAAAATTTGGTAAAGTTACAGATCTCAACCAACTGAAATCTAATTCCATCCCCCTCCCTCCTTGAAGTGTGTATAGTTCTGAGATACTAGAGAAACATGGTGCAAGACATGACCTCTACGAGAGAGGACCGGCCCTTTCTCCCCTTCCCTCGTGTAGATATAAACAGATTCTTCTGAATTTCTGAAAATTTAATGACTTTCATTCATATGATTATAGATTAATCAAAACCTATTTTTTATTTATGATATACTTATTTTCTACAAATCATTCCTCCAAAATGTTACAGACTGTACCTTTAAATGCTGTCAAGTAAGATGCACCTTCAACGCCAGCAGGATGATATAGTCCTCTTTCAAAAAAATGCTAATAACTACTAGACGCATTGTACTCAGTGCTGCTGCCGTTCAGAACGTGTGCTATACTTGTGGCGTTGCCCGAAGCAGTACAGCTTGGCCCCACGTGCCTCAGTCAGCTGTGAGACGACCTTGAGTGCACAGGATTGTGTTGTTCACGAATTTGTGAGAGTGTTAGTATTTGTTACTATTATGTAATTATTATTATTAGCGTTATTATGATTTTCTGTGTTTCCTTAGGCCTTTTTGATTAGGAAAACTAGTGATAATTTTATTTTAACTGCAAAAAAATAATTAGGGCGTTAAAGGGTTAAATGATGTCCCCTCTATGAGCATCACTTGGTAAATGAAAGTACATCTTTATTTGTTTATTTTCACCTATATTACTGACAAAATCACACATGCAAAATCTTTTGCACTTTTCCATTTTGCATGTTGCTAATCAGGTCTGATATGCTAATCTGTGAGCAATGTAAAGAAATGTATGACAGCACGAGGTTTTAAAGGAGTTTGTAGTTTTTAATGCATCTCTCAGAACTCACTGATTTTGCTGGACTTTACTTTTTTAAGTGCTGATAGCTGCTGCGTCGATGTGTTGCTAGCGTGTCGCATCACAGCGCGAGCCGAAGTGCTTTCAACTGGTCACGCTAATTCAAATATCTCAGCACTGAAAATGTCAAAATGGAAAAATCCTTTCTGTTCATCCTGAACATTTTTTTTTTCATCCCAGATGACTGAACATGCATTTAACAAGCGCGGTCTGTCTTCAAAGCCACGGAATTGCACTGGAAAGCTTTTCCCCTCCATTTTCTGTTTTTTTAAAAAATGTATTTGTTTTTTTATTATTTTGGCTTCAAAGCCTCCATGGAAATGGCATCACTAATGGTGGTTGTACGGTGTGCAGTATGTGTAATTGTGGCTGTAGGAGTGATTTTCTTTTCCCAAAGGGAACGGTTTCAAAGCACATGGTTAGAACAATGTAACGATCATGCCAATAATTAGCGACTATCTTCATTATAGCTTGGCACAGAGAGATAATAACTCATCAACAGCCTGTAATTTATTTCAGTTCACTCAGAGTGTGTTTACGGTGAAGAATCCTTCACTGAGTCGAATGGAACACGAGATCCTCTTTCTTTCATTCACAATACACCTAATTATTATTAGTATTATAAATAAAACCACTGTGCTGATATAATTTTATTTTAAAAGTATTCACAACTGGAAAAAACAGTCATTCAACACTTGCCATATATTAACAGATTTATATACATTTATAAATCACTCACTTCTTCATAGAATCTTGAGCCCAGTAATGTCCTATTATAATATCCTCTGGTGAGGTTATAGTTTACTCACCATTTGTGTGTCTGTTAGCTTGTCAGCAGCCTTTGTATTTAATGGGAGAGTTTTTGGCATGGTGGAGATTTGCATCCCCCAACTGCTCCTGTTAATTATGGAGTTGCCTTCATCAGAAAAAAAAATTAAAAGGATCAAGCTGTACAATGATAATGAACATTACTGCTGAATGCTGGATTCTGATTGGTCAGAAGTCAGGTGGTGCAGGTTTATGCAGTGGTACCTCACCTCACGAAATTAATCCATTCTAGAAGTTGTTTCGTAACCTGAATTTTTCGTAAATTGAACCGCATTTTACATGTAAAACGCATGATTTGTTCCAAGGCCCCCAACTAAACCCTTTAAAAATTATAAAAGTATACTTTTTAAGGCCAACTTCTGCTTCATTATCGTACCGATGGTAGACGGGTTTGGCTATATTCCTTTGTCCTTTGCGATATCACTCAACTGCATGCCACGAGCCCGCTTCTTCTTTTCACTCGCACCGGGAATCACACACACGTGTGTGTGTGTGTGTGTGTGTGTGTGTGTGTGTGTGTGTGTGTGTGTGTGTGTGTGTGTGCGCGCGCGCTCGTGTGTTGACCATGTCTTCTTAGCAGAGTTATAATCTTACAAAAGTTTATGTAAAGTTAAAAACCTGAACCAAAAATAAAGTTGCAATGAGCACACTCGAAAAACTCACAAAACAACAGTAACCCTGTCCTTTACGTGAAAAGCATCATGGGTAGTCTGGAGATGCAGCTTCATAATAGCCAATGGGAGGGAGCTGCCTCATCCCTCCTAGCCAATGGGAGGCCAGGGGGCAGGATGTTGAAGGGTAGCCAATGGGAGGCCTGCGAGGCGGGATGTTGGGAGATAGCCAATGGGAGGCCAGCGGGGTGGGATGTTGGGAGATAGCCAATGGGAAAGCAACTCGCACATTGTTTGAATTTTAAGATGGTGCTTTCATAATGTGAACTTGTTTCATATCCAGAGACAAAAATTTTCGGAAAATGCATTTTGTAACCTGGATTTTTTGTTTGTTGGGACTTTGGTAAGGTGAGGTACCACTGTACTAATGTAGTCGTTCTAATGTTATTGTTTCTATAGTAAGAGATTAGGGACGAATACAGCACACACAGCACTGATCGTAAGCACACACACATATATATATATATATATATATATATATATATATATATATATATATATATATATATATATATATATATAGGATTTTCTGAGTAGATCCTTCCGTAGGAGAGTGCTCAATACTTTTTGGTAGAGCAAATAAACAAAAATAAAAGGACAGGACAAAGACTTTCTATTGAAACTCCATTTATCACTACAGATCTGTTTCGAGGGGTGGTGAAACCATCTTCTCTCTTCAGGTGATTATAGAAGATTCTTCTATTCTTATATATTCTTCTATAATCACCTGAAGAGAGAAGATGGTTTCACCACCCCTCGAAACAGATCTGTAGTGATAAATGGAGTTTCAATAGAAAGTCTTTGTCCTGTCCTTTTATTTTTCTATATATATATATATATATATATATATATATATATATATATATATATATATATATATATATATATATATATATATATATATATATATATATATATATGTGTGTGTAAATGGACAGGATGTTGTATTTAAAGCGGAATTACAGTACCTGTTTGAAGATCAGAGATCCTGATTCAATATTAACTTGCTTCCTTGCGAGATCGGAGGTCTTGTCCCACAGAGTACTCAGTTCTCCTTCTGCTTCAATATCGTTCCGAAGTAATTGCCTTTTTCATTGTATTTCCACTTTTCTGTATTTTCCGGGTCAATGATGGATAACGAAATATAACACTGATGATCAATCTCAAAGAGGACTCGCGAGCCAACATTCCTATTCAACTCTCCTCTCTCACACATGTGACAAACAGGAAGTATGGGTACAGGAAGTATGGGTACAGTTCAGCTGCCTCCTGGCCAAAGGGAGGCCAGCGTGGTGGGATTTTGGGAGACAGCCAATGAGAGGGAAACTCGTGCATTGTTTGAATTTTGAATGGCGCGTTTGGCACTTTTCATAAAAAGAGGGTGTTTTCGAAAAAAGAGGATGAAAATTTAGGAAAATGTTTTTCGTAACCTGGATTTTTCGTACCATCTATACGAGGTTTCTGTAAGTAGAGGGCCAACTGTATATACAAACCAGATTCCAAAACAGTTGGGACACTATACAAATTGTGAATAAAAACTGAATGCAATGATGTGGAAGTGCGAATATTTTATTCTTAATAGAACATATATGACAGGGTCAAAAGTTTAAACAGAGAAAATGTACCATTTTAAGAAAAAAAAAAAGTTGATTTTAAATTTGATGGTGTCAACAAATCTCAAAATGTACGGGACAGGTAGCAAAGTTGGAAAAGGCTGGAAAAGTCAATTGCACTTATAACGAGTAGCTGGAACACCAATTACCACTAATGAGGTCCATTGGCAACATGGCTGAGTATGACAAACAGCTTATATACATATATAAGCTATATAAATATATATATATATAGTAGGCCCTTGACTATTTGCGGTTTTGCACTCACTGTTTGCGTATTCGTGGACTGCCAAGCAACTCGCACGTGATTCTATAAAAAAATTCGAAGAACTTGTCGTGGAACATGGGTACATTCCACAGCAAGTTTTTAATTGTGATGAGACTGGACTCTTCTGGAAGAAGATGCCTTGTTGCACCTTCATCACAGCTAAGGAGAAGAAAATGCCAGACTACAAGCCCATGAAGGACCGCCTTGCTCTTGCAATGTGTGGTAATGCGAGTGGAGATTGCAAGATTAAGCCCCTCCTAATCTACCACTCGGAAAATGCCAGAGTCTTCAAAGCTCACAAAGTCCTGAAGAGGACCTTTGCGTCATGTGGAGGACCAACGCCAAGGCTTGGGTCACCCGACAATTTTTTTTTTTGAATGGGTGAACTTGGTGTTTGGCAATTCCGTGAAGAACAACCTCCCCCTTAAGTGTCTGTTGATTCTTGAAAATGCCCCCACCCGCCCACCTGGCCACGAAGATGATATCCTGGAGGAGTTTTCCTTCATCAGGGTGCTGTACCTTCCTCCAAACACCACCCCTCTCCTCCAGCCCATGGACCAGCAATTCATTGCAAATTTCAAAAAACTTTAAACTAAATTTCTTTTTAAGACATGGTTTAACATCACGGAAAACATCCAGCTGACCCTCTGTGAATTTTGGAAGCACCACTTCGACATTGTTGTGTGGTTGAAATTGATTGATATGGCTTGGCAGGAGGTGAACAGATGGACCCTTAATGCTGCTTGGAGGAAGTTGTGGCTGCATGCCGTTGCTCCGAGAAACTTCGAGGTGGAGGGTGAGCCCCAACCTGAACCTCAGCCTGAGGTTGAAGAAACTGTATCGCTGGGAAAGGCCATGGGGCTGGAGGTCAATGAGGAGGACATTGACAAGTTGGTTTCCGAGCACCAGGAAGAACTTATCAACAGAGGAGCTGAAGGAACTGGAGGTGATGCAACGCTCGGCAATGCATGAGGAATTCAGCGAGGAGGAGGTCGAGGAGGAAGCAGCCATCCTTCCATCAGCACAAATAAAAGACATGCTGGTGAAATTCCACGAACTTTCCGAATTCGTGGAAAAACACCATCCAGAAAAAGTGCTCATGGCTTGTGCTATTGCCAACTTTGACGACGTAGTGTATGCCTAGTGCATTTCAGGAACATTATGAAAAGTCATCAAAGGCAGTCGTTGTTGGATCAGTATTTCACCAAACGTCCATCAACAAGCACTGCCATAAGTGAAAGTGAACCCAAACAGGCAAAAAACAGTGGTGATAATTAAAACAAGTGAAAAATTAAATGCGAAAAAAAAATCATAAAACAGAAAAATGTAAAACAAAACAAAACAAAAAAATGTGTTAAAAAGTTTAATTTTAATTTAATGTTAAGTTCTTTTGATTTCAAATTTTGAAGTTAAATTTATTTCAGTGGAATTAAGTTGTTTGATAAATGTTTAAGTCAATAAATGTTTAATAAATGTTGAGTAAATGTTTAATAATGGTTAATATTGTGGTTTGGGTAATAAAAAAATTGGTGAATGAAAAATGTTTAATTATGATTTAATTAATAAATATGTTAATAAAATGGTTTAATCTGTTAATAAAATGTTAAAATGGTTTAATAAAAAAATTTTCTTTTACTTTTAACACATATTTCATACATATTTCATACAAAATTTGTGTACTTTTATAATTTTTAAGGGTTTTTAGGGTAGTCTTGAGAGCCTTGGAATGAATCACACGTTTTACATGTAAAATGTAGTTCAGTTTACGAAAAATCCAGGTTACAAAAAAGGCGCTGGAATGGATTAATTTCATAAGGTGAGGTTCCACTGTTTGGACAGTGGGGCCAATAAGTATTGGGCAATGTAAAAATGTGCAGGTTCACCCATTTAAAAAGATAACAGAGGTTTGTAATTTTCATTAGAGGTACACATCAAGCTTGAGAGAAAAAATCCAGGAAATCACATTGTATGATTTTTAAACAATTTATTTGTGAAAATGGGAGGCCAATAAGTATTGGGCAGCCAGAAAAAGTTACTTTTAATACTTTGTAATGTCGCCTTGGTTGGCAATGACAGAGGTCAAACATTTCCTGTAGTTCTTGACCAGGTCTACACACACTTTAGTTGGTATTTTGTCCCACTCCTCTGCACAGATCTTCTCTAGAGCTGTGATGTTTGAGGGCTGTCGCAAAGCAACTCGAAGTTTTAACTCCCTCCACAGGTTTTCAATTGGGTTGAGGTCTGGAGACTGGCGAGGCCACTCCAGAACCTTGATATGCTTTTTACGGAGCCACTCCTTGGTTTTCTTGGCTGTGTGCTTTGGATCGTTATCATGCTGGAAGATCCAGCCATGTTTCATCTTTAATGCTCTGACCGAGGGAAGGAGGTTTTTACCCAAAATGTCACAATACATGGCCCCATTCATGATGCCATTGATACGGTGCAGTCTTCCTGTCCCTTTTGCAGAAAAGCATCCCCAAAGCATGATGTGTCCACCCCCATGCTTCACAGTAGGTATGGTGTTCATGGAATGCAACTCAGCATTCTTCTTCCTCCAAACACGGCGAGTGCTGTTTAAACCAAAAAGTTCAATTTTGGTCTCATCTGACCATATTACAATCTCCCAATGCTCCTCTGGATCGTCCAGATGGTCTTTAGCATATTTCAGACGAGCCTTTACATGCTTTTTGTTTAGTAGGGGAACCTTTCGGCAATGCAGGATTTCATCTCATGACGAAGTAGTGTGTTAGTTATTGTCATCTTTGTGACGGTGGTTCCTGCCGTGTAGTTCTGGGCTGATTACTCACTGTTCTCAGGATCCTTTGAACCCCACGAGGTGAGATCTTGCATGGAGCGCCACTCCGAGGGAGGTTGTCAGTGATGTTATACTTCTTCCATTTTCTAATAATATTTCCGACTGTTGATCTTTTCTCACAAAGTTGTTTATCAATTGCAGTTTGACTCATTCCAGCTTTGTGCAGTTGTACAATTTTATCTCTGGTGTCTTTGGGAAGCTGTCTGGTCTTGGTCATGGTGAAGACTGCAGTCTGACAGTTTGATTGAATGAAGGTGTGTGCAGGTTTGATGGTGTCTCTTATGCATCTAATCAGTTCAAACAGGTGTCATTCATACTGTTAACGAGTGGGGGCAGAAATAATGTTTGTTTTCTAGCTGTCCAATACTTATTGGCCTCCCATTTTCACAAATAAATTGTTTAAAAATCATACAATGTGCTTTCCTGGATTTTTTTTTACACTCTGTCTCTCTAGCTTGATGTGTACCTATGATGAAAATTACAAACCTCTCTTATCTTTTTAAATGGATGAACATGCACATTTTTACATTGCCCAATACTTATTGGCCACAGTGTGTGTGTGTGTGTGTGTGTGTGTGTGTGTGTGTGTGTGTGTGTGTGTGTGTGTGTGTGTGTGTATATATATATATATATATGTAGATATATATATATATATATATATATATCATGGATGTGGTGAAGGAGGACATGAAGGTTGTTGGTGTAAGAGAAGAAGCTGCAAAGGATAGGGTGAGATGGAGGCAGATGATTCGATGTGGCGACCCCTGAAGGGAAAAGCCGAAAGGAAAAGAAGAAGATATATATATATATATATATATATATATATATAATACAGCCATGAGGCGGGGGGGGGGTAATTTCATACCAGATTGGTCGAGGTTAACAACGACCGCCATCAGTGCTGTCAATCAACAGGGTGCTGATGGAAATTGGACTACTGTTGGTCGAAGACGTCGAAGAAGGAGAGGTGGGAGGCGTGTCCGTAGGCAGAGAGAGAAGAGGAAAGGCATGAGTCTCGGACTGAGAGTGGGGACTTTGAATGTTGGAACTATGCAAAGAAAAAGTAGAGAGCTGGCTGACATGATGCAGAGGAGGAAGGTGGACATACTGTGTGTTCAGGAGACCAGGTGGAAAGGTAGCAAAGCTAAAAGCTTAGGAGCAGGGTTTAAGCTATTTTTTCATGGTGTGGATGGGAAGAGAAATGGAGTAGGAGTCATCTTGAAGGAGGGGTTTGTCAGGAATGTTCTAGAAGTGAAAAGAGTGTCAGACAGAGTGATGAGTCTCAAGTTAGAAATTGAAGGCGTGATGCTCAATGTTGTTAGTGCTTATGCAGAGGAGTGTGTACAAAGGAAGAGGTTATCTCAGAAAAAGTGGGACATTGAGAGGACCGAAGAGAGTAAACAGGAGTACAGGGAGACACAGCGTAAGGCGAAGGTAGCGGTGTCAAAGGCCAAACAGAGGGCGTATGATGACTTGTATGTTCGGTTGGAAAGTAAAGAGGGAGAAAATGATTTATACAGGTTGGCACAGCAGAGAATTAGAGATGGGAAGGATGTGCAACAAGTTAGAGTGATTAAGGACAGAGGGAAATGTATTGACTGATGACAGAAGTGTGCTGGGAAGATGGAAAGAGTACTTTGAAGAGCTGATGAATGAGGAAAATGAGAGAGAAAAAAGAGTAGAAGAGGTGACTGTTGAGGACCAGGAAGTAGCAAATATTAGTAAGGGTGAAGTGAGGAAGACATTGAAGAGGATAATGAGTGGAAAGGCAGTTGGTCCTGATGACATATGGAAGTATGGAAGGTATGGAAGTGTCTAGGCGAGGTAGCAGTAGATTTTCTGACAGGAACATTCAACAAGGTCTTAGAGAGTGAGAGGATGCCGGAGGAATGGAGGAGAAGTGTGCTGGTGCCCATTTTTACGATTAAGGGAAATGTGCAGAGTTGTGGCAACTGCAGAGTAATAAAGTTGATGAGCCATACGATGAAGTTATGGGATCGAATAGTGGAAGCTAGACGAAGGGCAGAGGTCAGCATTTGTGAACAACAGTTTGGTTTCATGCCAAGAAAGAGCACCACAGATGCAGTGTTTGCTTTGAGGATGTTAATAGAGAAGTACAGAGAAGGTCAGAAGACGCTGCATTGTGCCTTTGTGGATCTGGAGAAAGCATATGACAGGGTGCCGAGACAGGAACTGTGGTATTGTATGAGGAAGTCTGGAGTGGCAGAGA
The DNA here is from genome assembly GCA_024760905.1 of Plotosus lineatus. NCBI lineage: Eukaryota > Metazoa > Chordata > Actinopteri > Siluriformes > Plotosidae > Plotosus > Plotosus lineatus. Next base: position 2,106,578 of record CM045733.1, read on the forward strand.
AGTATGTTAGAGTGGTGCAGGACATGTATGAGAGATGTAAGACAGTGGTGAGGTGTGCTGACGGTGTGACAGAAGAGTTCAAGGTGGAGGTGGTTCTGCATCAAGGGTCAGTTCTGAGCCCCTTCTTGGTGATGGACAGGCTGACAGACGAGGCTCGACAAGAATCTCCATGGAGTATGATGTTTGCAGATGACATTGTGATCTGTTGTGAGAGCAGAGAACAAGTGCAGGAAAACCTAGAGAGTAGAGGTATGCCCTGGAAAGGAGAGGAATGAAGGTTAGTCTCAGCAAAACAAAATACATGTGTGTGAACGACAAGGACCCAAGAGGAACGGTGAGGTTACAGGGAGCAGAGATAAAGAAGGTGGAGGATTTTAAGTACTTAGGCTCAACAATCCAGAGCAATGGAGAGTGTGGAAAAGAGGTGAAGAAGCGTGTGCAGGCAGGTTGGAATGGTTGGAGAAAAGTATCCGGTGTGATGTGTGATAAGAGGCTATCGGCAAGAATAGAAGGAAAAGTGTACAAGACGGTGTTGAGGCCAGCGATGTTGTATGGTTTAGAAACAGTGGCCCTGGGGAAAAGACAGGAGACAGAGCTGGAGGTAGCAGAGATGAAAATGTTGAGATTCTCTTTGGGAGGAACGAGGATGGATAGGATCAGGAATGAGCACATCAGAGGGACAGCACATGTTAGATGTTTTGGAGACACAGAGAGGCTAGATTGAGATGGTTTGGACATGTACAGAGGAGGGATAGTGAGTATATTGGTAGTAGGATGCTGAGGTTGGAACTACCAGGCAGAAGGCCGAGAGGAAGACTGAAGAGAAGATTTATGGATGTGGTGAAGGAGGACATGAAAACAGTTGGAGTAAGAGTAGAAGATACAGAGGATCGGGTGAGATGGAGGTGGATGGTTTGCTGTGG
>CM045733.1:2110000-2167500 GCA_024760905.1 Plotosus lineatus
GGTGTCGAAAGGGACAGGTCGGGTTACAAACAGGAGTCACTTTGGTTACGAGGCAGATGTCAAATGTTGGTTAAGAGTCAGAGTGACATGCTGAAGAGTCATATGAGGGGTAGATGTAGATTATTAAGGGCCTCGAGGGGTTTGGGGAAAGATGCCTTGATTGGCTTAAGTGAGATATAGAAGAGTTCAGGTGTTGAGTTGAAGGAGATTTGGTTAATGGCGCTCTCTGACCTCTTCTTGACTGCTTAGATCTTAAACCTCATGGCCCCCCTCTTAATCCGTTCTCTTCTTCCAGGCTTCACTCGAGACAATTGATGGATCACTGGATGGCATTACGTCTATGTCTCACAGAGCCAGAATGACTTCACAGGAGCCAATTTTTAGCCTTCAAGGCTTCATTATCCCATAAGTGTCCCACACATTGCCATCAGAATACGTGAGAGTCAGAGAGCGAGCTTGAAATCCATGAGAATGTGGCTTCTATTCCCAGAATGTTTGGTCATGCTGAAATTACTCATGGAACAAACAGCAGTTCAGTTCAAACGGTATAATCATCAAGGCATCGATAATGTACGTAGAACAGCGAGGGCCACGTATGCATCGCAGAAACTATCGCTAGACATGATTGCGGCTACATATGCAGTGCAGACGCTCACGTTCGTGAAGCAAGTGCATATTTTGCCCTCCCATATTTTTGTCTGAGGTCTCCTCCCAAAATCTACTGGAATAGCCGCTGTTATACCCCAATCTCACTGGAGCACGGCATGCAACTATCGTAGCGGAAAGGCACGGAACGCAGTTTATGGAAGAGCTTTTTTTTTTTTTTTACACTGCATTTTTACACGGAAACTGGGTGAAAACCCTATGGAAAAGTGTAAATACCTCTGATTGAGTCTGTGCAGGATAAAAGCATACACTTGCGCCCGTATTTAAGACGCGCTTTGTATTTGCTTGATCATTTATTATAAGGTGGTTTAAACATGGCTGTGCGTGCAGCCCGCTCTCTACTCCGTCCGCACGCACATGATCATCGGCATGAGGAGGATGATCATGCAGACCTGATCGAATTCTCAAGCAAACCACAATCAGCTTTGGATCAGTGAATCAGAAGAAGGTGAAATACTCACGGTGTGCAATTGATCGGTCTTCAGAGGCCATGTCTTAAAGTGAGGGTCAAAGCACCCGGCAAGCTCTCGTCTGATGCTGCTGTTGATGGTGCTGATGGTGTGTGGTGTGTAGAGCACGGAACACTCACAGAATTTTTTCCGTCACGTTCATGAAATATTTTGGCCTACCGGAAGCATACGGAAGTGGAGGAAGACTTAAGGAACAACTATGGAATCACACGGAATGACATGGAAGCTAAGGGAATAATTGTGTAACATTTGCACATGACAACATTTTTGCCTCCTCGAGTCTGCCGTGCTCCAGTGAAATGGGAGTATTTACCCCGAAGATGGCGCGCGCGCGTATCAACTAGCAATGTGAGACCTATATGTATACATGTGATCTACCAGGTTTAGGTGTGAACCACAGGGGTCAGTGTTCAAGAAGGTGTAAATGAATCCAGATTAATGATATTAAAAAAAAAATGATCAAAAATCAAGATTTGGGGGGTCATGGAGAGGCTAAAGCCTACATATACCAGCCAACTCTGGGCAATGACGAGGTACCTCCTGAACAGCTCACCATCTCAGGGTCAACACACATAAGCCTTCACACTTATAAGCACATGTTGGGGCAATTTGGAAGAGCCAGTTTGCCTGATGCACATGCCTTAAACTGTGGGAGGGAATTGGAGTCCCTGAAGGAAATCCACACAAGCACGGAGAGAACATGGAAATTCTACACAGAAATGCCCTGAGCCGACTATGAACCAGGAGATCACAAGTTCGAATCTGGGTTAATGCCACAGCCGTCTGTCGCCGGGAGTCTGAGAGAGCTGATTGGCTGAGCTGTCATGGAAGGGAGGGACAGCATACGCTCACTTCCCTGTGACTCACAGCTATTGCCAGCCAATCATGGGCATCTGTGAGCTCATTTGTATGAGGGAGTGGATAGCGCTTTCCCTCCGAGTGTGTTATACCCGACCCCAAATACACATGCGCAGCGGTTCAAAAAGAGGCAAGTTGCTAGGAAAAAGGATACGATTAAATTGTGGAGCTGCGATGGCCTAGTGAGCTGTCCAGGATGTACTATGTTGTCGCATAGAGTCGGCTGAGATAGGCGCCAGCCTCCCCACGACCCTAATTAGGATTAAGCGGCCCAGAAAATGAATGATGATGATGATATTATAAAATTGTTTTTGCTAAAATGTAAAATATGCAGAGCAGTTTTGTGTGATGTGTGTTGAGGTGTATATGTATAGAGCCCAGGGCTGGTCAGGAAGGAGCACTGAAGTTTTTCTGTCTCGTTGCCTTCCACGTCAATGCCTTTAATGGATTTTTTGCCTTTAAGCATTTCAGTAAAATAAATGCGTTTTTATCTTTGTTGTCTCCCATTAGATTTGGTGTAAATGTGAATTTTCTTCCCAGAAATAAACGACGTCCTTCAAATTATGCAAATCTCCAATTGCCCTAGACGACCACCAACAGATTGATGTCCGGATTTGTTTGGATTCTTTTTGTTTCCAGTTTTGAGATGCTCAGGTGACTGCAGTCAATCTGAGATGAAGGACAGTAGGGAGCCGGGTCACTGTGTGTGTGTTTATTTGACTGAGAAAATAAATGTACTCTGGTATAACTACGACATATTTGTCTGGATGCAAATGTGTCCAACTTTTTACACCTGAGCCTAGTGGCTCATCAGGCCGGTGTTTATTCTGGGTTTCCATAAACTGAAGCGACCAGGAGTTCAACTCCTTCTGCATGGGACGCTAGACCATCACAGGTTACCTTCCCAGTATAATTTTACTGGTGCCCATTTATACTGCTGGCTGAACAGAGGCACACTTGTGGTTAAGGCCTTATCCAGGGGTCTTAGCACAGTGAGGGTCTAACTGGGATTCGAACACATAACCCCCTGATCATGAGCGCAGCACCCTAAGCACTATGCCACCGGCCCCACATCTAACGGTCCAACACTATAAAGAAATTCCAGTTAACCTTTTGTATTCTGCTGGGACCATGAGCACATTCCTCGACCCCAAGTGTATAGCTGTCTAAGTGTCTGGCTTTGGAAATGACTTCTTCTTTTTCTTTCGGCTGTTCCCTTCAGGGGTCGCCACAGCAAATGATCTGCCTCCATCTCTCCCTATCCTCTGCATCTTCTACTCTTACTCCAACGACCTTCATGTCCGCCTTCACCACATCCATAAATCTTCTCTTTGGTCTTCCTCTGGGCCTTCTGCCTGGTAGTTCCAGCCTCAGCATCCTACTACCAATATACTCACTATCCCTCCTCTGTACATGTCCAAACCATCTCAATCTAGCCTCTCTGACTTTGTCTCCAAAACGTCTTACATGTGCTGTCCCTCTGATGTGCTCATTCCTGATCCTATCCATCCTCGTTACTCCCAAAGAGAACCTCAACATTTTCATCTCTGCTACCTCCAGCTCTGCCTCCTGTCTTTTCCCCAGGGCCACTGTCTCTAAACCATACAACATCGCTGGCCTCATCACCGTCTTGTACACTTTTCCCTTCATTCTTGCCGATACTCTCCTATCACACATCACACCGGACACTTTTCTCCAACCATTCCAACCAGCCTGCACACACTTCTTCACCTCTTTTCCACACTCTCCATTGCTCTGGATTGTTGAGCCTAAGTACTTAAAATCCTCCACCTTCTTTAGTACACACACACACACACACACACACATATCCATTTTCTCTCTCTCTCTCTCTCTCTCTCTCTCTTACACACACACACACACACACACACACACACACACACACACACATCCATTCTCTCTCTCTCTCTCTCTCTCTCTCTCTCTCTCTCTTACACACACACACACACATCCATTTTCTCTCTCTCTCTCTCTCTCTCTCTCTCTCTCTCTCTTACACACACACACACACACACACACACACACACACACACATCCATTCTCTCTCTCTCTCTCTCTCTCTCTCTCTCTCTCTCTCTCTCTTACACACACACACACACACATCCATTTTCTCTCTCTCTCTCTCTCTCTCTCTCTCTCTCTCTCTCTCTCTTACACACACACACACACATCCATTTTCTCTCTCTCTCTCTCTCTCTCTCTCTTACACACACACACACACACACACATCCATTTTCTCTCTCTCTCTCTCTCTCTCTCTCTCTCTCTCTCTCTCTTTCTCTCTCTCTCTCTCTCTCTGACACACACACACACATCCATTCTCTCTCTCTCTCACACACACACACTCACACACACACACACACACACACACACACACACACACACACACACACACACACACCCCTACGGGCCATCTGTAGTGTTCTATCAGCCTTATATGTATGTATCTAGACTGGGGGTGGGGGTGGAGTATCTGGAGGAAACAGGAAACTCTCATGCAAGACTGTTTTCCTTTCACAGTCCAAAGACATGTGCAGTAGTCTAATTGGATATTTTAGTTGCCCCCAGGTATGAGTGCACATGAATGGTTGTGTCTATGTTTGCTCTGCAGTGGTCTGCAGAGTTGTTCAGGGGTTAAATGCCTTCGTTCAGTGTTGGAAGAAATAGGCTCCATGCTTCTTTCAACCCGAGTAAAGGATAAAGTAAATGAAAAAATATTGAAACACATTGAAAACAAGTGTTTCACTGCTACACCAACAACAACAGCCACAAGTTCAGAGTGCATGACACCAATAGACTTCTCATTTGACTTCTGGCGGGGTCAGGTAGGGTGCCAACAGGGCCCGGGTGTAAGATGGGATTTTAAAGGGGCCGTGTTCATTTATAAACTGCCAATGAGCTACTAATGAGTGTCGGGGTGGTCAATTTAAGTAAGTTTTGTGATGGAGAGTGATGAATTTTTAGAGAAATGACATTAAGGTTCTGGGAGAGGTTATGTGTCACTTATGGCAATCGAATTTGAATCTTCTTGGATGACTCATTATTATGGAGTGAAGAGGGAGGACCATACAGAAGATAGAGCCAAAAGAAACACGAGTCATCAGGAGATTATATATCCCCAACATTCATGTCAGAAAATATGAACTGGGGAAGTCCCAAAATGTCAAAAGGCACAACAACAACAACACCTACTAGAAGTAATTACCAAGTTTGATGAAGAAAGAAAGAAAGTTTCCGAGTTCTGGGCCAGAATTAAACAAGTATGAGCGAGAAGCAGATGAATGGGCATGCTGATGATATATGTTATATACTGGGAGATAATAATCATATAACAGGAATAATCAGGTGAATAAACATGAAGGTCTGTAAGGACAAAGTGGATTCAAAAAGCGTCAAGTGGGACCTTCCTTCCTGGTCAGTGGTATTTACTGTATTTTCTGGACTATATGTTGCTCCGGAGTACAAGTCGCATTGCCCAAAAAATGCATAATAAAGAAGAAAAAACATATGTATAAGTCGCACTGCACTATAAGTCGCAAACTCATGGAAACTGTCGACCTTGGCTTGGAAATCTGCTGGCAGTTTATGTGATGTTGTGGTCCTCGCTCTGATAGACGGGGGGGGGGGGGGGTGCACGTTGCATGAAGCAGTAACACCAAGACAGTCCTCACGCAAAGTCATTTATATTTATCTCCTTGACAACTACCTGGGTGTGGAGACACAACTACACTGTTGATAAGCCCCTCCCTGAGGCACATTGCTCAAACCCCCATGTGCAAGCTCGTTCCTCTAGCTGTTGCCATCTCACTTTTAGCCCACGATTAGTTTTTTGTTTTCTTCATTGCAGTAATAATAATCTCCGCTTTCCTCAAGTCCCTCACAAGTTTCTCATTCACTGCAAACTTTCTGCTCGATTACCACTTTCTGCTGCATATTTCACCACTTGCAGCTTGTAATCCGCAGAATAGGATTTTCTTTTTGGGCACATTTCTTCAGTGGTACAGGATGAGCAGGTAACGAAGCCTAGAATGCCCTCTTGTGGTTGTGAGTGTAAAAATAACAAGCATGTAAAATTATGTTTATTTTTATGACAAGCAGAATTACAGGAATCCCTCATTTTGGTGTAGCTCACTCCCCCACAACTCACAGTTTTCCTGCAGGTTCAGAAATCAAACCAGCAACCTTTTGGTCCCAAAGCTGCTTCTTTAGCTAAGGTTGCTCCCTGTAGTCTACGGCTGCACCCATAGTTCTGATCTGGGATAAGTCAATTGGAATTTATGAGGGTCTGATGGGTGTGAGTAAGGTCAGGGTTGGAGAACATTGGAATTCTGGAAGGACTAAAGTGGGGTTAATTGTAGGGGTTAAATACTACTTATAATGGTTCAAATGGATTTGGGGTCTGGTACAGGACAGGTTCACACTGAGCAAAGTTCAGTCAATAGTGGCTGAGTGGTTAAATCTCTGGGATCATGACTGAAAGGTCAGAGGTTCAAGCCCCACTACCGCTAAACTGCCACCAATGGGATCTTGAGCCTCAACTGCTCAGTTTTATCAAAGAAATAATGAGATGCGTGTATCCACCAAAGGTTCTTCGTGTTGAGGACAGACTTGTGAAGAGTCACGCATGATGTTATGATGTGGTATGTGAGTCTAAAGGTGTCCAGTTGGCAGAGGTCTCCAACCACCGGTCCGTGGACCGATACTGGTCCTCGGCTCAATTGGTACCGGTCTGCAGAAGAAATAATTAATTATTTCAGTTTTATTTATTATCTGAGTCTGAACGATCTCGATTTTTGAAAAAACTTTTATTTTGAAACCAGATTCTCTCGGTTACATGTTGGTCATTTGAGCTCTGAAATGTAACCCATAAGGGGACGGCACATGAACAGGGGCGAGTTGGACATGTTTCAAAGAATAGTGGGGATTTTCGGTGAGCCTGAGCCTGAGCCTTCATTCTCCCCGCTGGTGCACCATCCCCTGTGTTTCCTATCCTAGAGATAGGAACCGGTAGAGCCTACAGTAGATTTATATTTCAGGTGTTATGATTTAATTGTTGTGTCTTTCTGCAGACCCGTATGTGAAGATCCATCTGATGCAGAACGGTAAACGTCTGAAGAAGAAAAAGACAACAATCAAAAAGAACACCCTGAACCCGTACTACAACGAGTCCTTCAGTTTCGAAGTGCCGTTTGAACAAATCCAGGTAAGCACGGTGCTCCGGCCCACATTTTATACCTTAACACCATTCAAACTTTTCCCGAATAACGTTCACGGAGCTGATAGTCGTTTTCAAGCCATGTTTGATGGTAGCAGCATTGCAGAGGGCTCCAAATTGATTTTGCATTTTACAGACAGAGGATTTACTGCATGGACTCAGCTTTCAATTCAGCACTAAGGCCGCTAATCACGACGTCCTACTCTCAACTCATTAAATATAAAGTCAAGTCTCGTGGAAAAGACCAGATAACGTTACGCTGCTTCTTCTGGATTGGATTATATGGAAAATTGGCTTCGTTTTACCGCACAGGCATAAAAAATGGGAAAATGGGATTTATCATGCATCCTGTATTTAACCTGTTTTTAATGAAACATTGTTTTAAGACAAAGATAAGAGCAGCATGGGACTGTAAAGGTTAGCACATCCGTCTCACAGCAAGAAGGTCCAGGGTTTGAGTCCTGAGCTTTGCAAGGGTGTTTCTGTGTGAAGTTTGCATGTTTCCTTTGTGCTTGCTTGGGTTTTCTCTGGGAACTTTAGTTTCATCCCACACTTCAAAGACAAACATTAAGATATTTGGCTGAGTGTGACTGTAAGTGTGTTGGTTGTGTGTGTGTTTGCCCTATAATGGACTGGTAAGCTATTCTATTCCCTCGCCAAGTGTCGGCTGAGATAGGCTTCAGTCTCCCAGCGACCCTAGGATTAAGTGGTTTGACAAATGAACTAATCATTCAAATGAATGTTCCAAGATACCCATGATTATTTAGTTCTAGTTCCGATCACACTGATTTCTATCCCAAACCCTGAGTTCCGGGCCTGATTCATGGCTTCAGCTCAGTCACCACGATTTAAAAACATATACAGTCATGTTCAAAATAAATGCAGTGTGTTTAAAAAAGTGAATAAAATCTCAAAATCCTTATAATCACTATTACACAGATACCCTGGGAACATGACACATTTTATTCCAACTCAATACATGAAGAACATTTCCTTTCAGTAAATTGAAGAAAAGTGAATATTCGACTGTTAAAAATCAGTGTCGGTTTCTTCTTTACAAACTCAAACCTTCAGTGTATGAAGTGAAAAACGGTTGAAGGTTTTGTTTGTTTTCCTTTGAATCTCTGAACTAATATTTATTTGTATAAACACTGTTTCTGAGACCTCCTGCACATCTGGGTTACATGGAGTCGACCGCCTTCTGTTACCTGTGAGCAGGTGTTCCAGCCCAGGAGGATTCCACTACAGTCCACAGATCTTCTGGATTTACCTCAGAAGCTTGGTGTAGCTGGTGGCATAGTGGTTAGGGTACTGCACTCATGATTGGTAGGTTGTGTGTTCAAATCCCAGTTAGACCCCCACTGTGCTAAGGCCCCTGGGCAAGGTCTCAGCCATGATTGTGCCTCTGTTCACCCAGCAGTATAAATGGGTACCAGTAAAATATACTGGGAAGGTAACCTGCGATGGACTAGCGTCCCATCCAGGAGGAGTTGAACTCCTGGTAGCTTGGCTCGGGTGTAAAAAGCCCAAACGACATTACCTTTTTTACCTCAGAAGCTGTATTTTTGATGTTTCCCCACAAGTTTTCAATTGGATTAACGTCCGGGATCAGGCCGCTGCTCCAGGATCACAATTTCGTCGGTTTGGAACAGAGATGTCTCCCGTTTACTGGTGTGTTTGGTGTTGTTGTCTTGTTGGAACCCATTTCAAGGACATTTCCTCGCCAGCATGATCTCTTCAAGTGTTCTGATGGATTCAAACTGATCTATCATTCCTGGGATGTGATAAATAGACCCGACACCATAGTATGAGAAACATCCCCTTATCATGATGCTGGCGCCACTAGGCTTCACCGTCTTCACTGTGGACTGTGGCTTCAATTCAGTATCTGGAGCTCGTCTGAATAACTGTCTCCAGCCAAATCTTACTTTCATCAGTCGACAGAATGTTGCTCCGCTTCTCTTTATTCCAGTCAATGTGCTCTTTGGTGAATTGCAGCCTCTTCAGTACATCTTTTTTTTTTTAGCAGCGGGACGTTGCAGGGCTTCTTGCCGATAGTTTGGATTCACATTCTAATTGTAGCAGGACTCACAGGTCGCTTTAAACCTTCTCTGACTTCCTGGAGTTGATCGTTCACAGGGTTCTTGCCAATTTGGCTGTTCATACATTTGAATGATGGTTTTTCACTTTCTTTCACATCTCTCAGGTTTTGTTGCTTATTTAAGTAAGGAAGGACAATAACTGGTTCCTGTTTATAGACATTGAATTCTTCTTCTTCGTATTCTTCTTGTCCTTTCGGCTTTTCCCTTCAGGGGTCGCCACAGCGAATCATCTGCCTCCATCTCACCCCATCCTCTGCATCTTTTTCTCTTACACCAACTGCCTTCATGTCCTCCTTCACCACATCCATGAATCGTCTCTTTGGTTTTATAAACAATGAATGATGTCACTAATTAAACTTCACACTGATTTTTTTTTTAACACTTTTTTAATTACTGATTCAAATACACAGAATTAGCAGCATGTGGGTCAGGACTGTTGGTTCTATTGGATTCTATTACTCTACTACACCTGATAGTCAATTATTTACCTGTAGAAACATCATTTCTACCAAAAACACTGATTGATCAGGTTAGTAACGTCTGACTGAGATTATTTTGAACACAACTGTATACATACAGGTGCATGTATAGATATAGATAGATTATATATAGAGATATACTTTTTTTTGGTAGTCATGCACCTTATTAGTGCGCAACGTGGAAGAATCAAATGAATTCATTTTAAATTGATTAAAGCAGGAAACAACTCTTATCCTTGAGATTCAAGTCCAGGTTGATGCTATTCAGTTCAATTCAGTTCTTCTTGTTTTGTGCTTTTAGTTCATGTTGTTGCAAAGCAGCTTTACACAGTAAAACAGTAAAATTAGGAATTTACAAAGTATAAAAAAACTTCGACACAATCCTAATGAGCGTCGCCCGTGGAGATGACAAAAAGGAAACCCATGCTCATTTGGGTGCAGCCATAAAGATACAAAAACATATATGAGAACCTCATTACAGTCCAAAATGTGGTCCGGTTGGTTCTTCAACTGTAAGTTCTAAAGAATTGTGGGGAAGAGTTAATATCACCAGCAGTGAAAAGTCATGTTCACAGTGTATGAGAGCACATCTGGGTCCATATAGATCTTTATCAGCAGGAGGGATGGGCTTTTACAATGAGGACTTGAGCCAGAATCAGCACACCAGGACAGACAACAGGACTCAGAAAGCAGAAGAATCAGGATCACCGACATCCCAAAAGGAGAATGTCGACCTCAACAAAAACAGAGAGGGGGCCATTTGCATCCATTTGCCACCAGGAGTCCATGAGAGCTGATTGGTTAAGCTTTCACAAGAGGGCTCAATCACATACCCTCACCTTCTTGTGACTTACAGTGGTTGCCAGCCAATCATATGTGAGCTCATGTGCTGTACCTGTGTGTTAGGCCGACCTTGAATGTGCATGCACAGTAGTTTGTAAAGATGTGGGTGACAACACTTCTTCTTTTCCTTCCGGCTGTTCCCTTCAGGGGTAACCACAGCAAATCATCTGCCTCCATCTCACCCTGTCCTCTGCATCTTCTTCTCTTACTCTAACTGCCTTCATGTCTTCCTTCACCACATCCATAAATCTCTTCTTTGGTCTTCCTCTAGGCCTTCTGCCTGGTTGTTTCAACCTCAGCATCCTACTGCCAATATATTCACTATCCCTCCTCTGTACATGTCCAAACCATCTCAATCTAGCCTCTCTGACTTGGTCTCCAAAACATCTTACATGGGCTGTCCCTCTGATGTACTCATTTCTGATCCTGTCCATCCTCGTTACTCCCAAAGAGAACCTCAACATTTTCATCTCTGCTACCTCCAGCTCTGCCTCCTGTCTTTTCTTCAGCGCCACTGTTTCTAAACCATACAACATCGCTGGCCTCATCATCATCTTGTACACTTTTCCTTTCATTCTTGCTGATACTGTCCTATCACACATCACACCAGACACTTTTCTCCAACCATTCCAACCTGCTTGCACATGCTTCTTCACCTCTTTTCCACACTCTCCATTGCTCTGGATTGTTGAGCCTGAGTACTTAAAATCCTCCACCTTCCTTATCTCTGCTCCCTGTAACCTCACCGTTCCTCCTGGGTCCTTCTCATTCACACACATGTAGTCTGATTTACTGAGGCTAACCTTCATTCCTCTCTTTTCCAGGGAATACCTCCACCTCTCTAGATTTTCCAGCACTTGTTCTCTGCGCTCACCACAGATCACAATGTCATCTGCAAACATCATAGTCCATGGAGATTCTTGTCTAACCTCGTCTGTCAGCCTGTCCATTGCCATAGCAAACAAGAAGAGGCTCAGAGCTGACCCTTTATGCAGTCCCACCTCCACCTTGAACTCTTCTGTCACACCGACAGCACACCTCACCACTGTCTTACATCTCTCATACATGTCCTGCACCACTCTAACATACTTCTCTGCTTCTCCAGACTTCCTCATACAGTACCACAGTTCCTCTCTCGGCACCCTGTCATATGATTTCTCCAGATCCACAAAAGCACAATGCAGCTCCTTCTGGCCTTCTCTGTACTTCTCTATTAACATCTTCAAAGCAAACACTGCATCTGTGGTGCTCTTTCTTGGCATGAAACCAAACTGTTGTTCACAAATGCTGACCGCTGCCCTTAGTCTTCCACTATTCTTTCCCATAACTTCATCGTATGGCTCATCAAATTCATCCCTCTGTAGGTGCCACAACTCTGCACGTCTCCCTTGTTCTTAAAAATGGGCACAAGCACTCCATTCCTCTGGCATCCTCTCACTCTCTAAGACCTTGTTGAATGTTCTTTTTAGAAAATCTACTGCTACCTCGCCTAGACACTTCCATACCTCCACAGGTATGTCATCAGGACCAACTGCCTTTCCACTCTTCATCCTCTTTAATGCCCTCCTCACTTCACCCTTACTAATCTTTGCTACTTCCTGGTCCTCAACAGTCATCTCTTCTACTCTTTTATCTCTCTCATTTTCCTCATTCATCAGCTCTTTATAGTACTCCTTCCATCTTCCCAGCACACTTCTGTCATCAGTCAATACGTTTCCCACTCTGTCCTTAATCAGTCTAACTTGCTGCACATCCTTCCCATCTCTATTTATCTGCTGTGCCAACCTGTATAAATCATTTTCTCCCTCCTTACTGTCCAGCTTAGCATACAAGTCATCAAACGGCCTCTGTTTGGCCTTTGACACCGCTACCTTTGCCTTATGCTGTGTCTCCCTGTAGTCCTGTTTACTCTCTTTGGTCCTCTCAACGTCCCATTTCTTCTTAGCTAACCTCTTCCTTTGTACACACTCCTGCACTTTTTCATTCCACCACCAAGTCTCCTTATCTACTGTCCTTCCAGAGGACACACCAAGAACTCTCCTACCTGTCTCCCTGATCACATTAGCTGTAGTTGTCCAGTCATCTGGAAGCACTTCCTGACCACCGAAAGCCTGTTTCAACTCCTCCTTGAAGACAACACGACACTCTTCCTTTTTCAGCTTCCACCACTTTGTCTTCTGCTCTGCCTTTGCCTTCTTCACCTTTCTCACCATCAGCATCATCCTGCACACCACCATCCTATGCTGTTTGGCAACACTCTCACCCACTACTACTTTGCAGTCACTGACTTCCTTCTAATTACATCGCCTACACAAGATGTAGTCTACCCGTGTGCTCCTACCTCTGCTTTTATCAGTCACCCTATGCTCCTGTCTCTTCTGGAAGAAAGTATTCACCACAGCCATTTCCATCCTTTTTGCAAAATCGATCAACATCTGTCCTTCTGTGTTCCTGTCCTGGATACCAAACTTGCCCATCACTTCCTCATCCCCTCTGTTTCCTGCACCAACATGTCCATTGAAGTCTGCACCAATGACCACTCTTTCACCTCTGGGGTACTGTGCATCACTTCATCTAACTCACTCCAGAATCTCTCTTTCTCTTCTAGCTCACATCCTGCCTGTGGGGCATAAGCACAAACAACATTGACCATCACGCCTTCAATTTTTAACTTGAGACTCATCACTCTGTCTGACACTCTTTTCAGTTCTAGAACATTCCTGACAAACCTCTTCTTCAAGATGACTCCTACTCCATTTCTCTTCCCATCCACTCCATGAAAAAACAGCTTAAACCCTGCTCCTAAGCTTGTAGCCTTGCTACCTTTCCACGTGGTCTCCTGAACACACAGTATGTCCACCTTCCTTCTCTGCATCATGTCAGCCAGCTCTCTATCTTTTCCTTTCATAGTTTCAATGTTCAAAGTCTCTACTCTCAGTCCTAGACTCATGCTTTTCCTCTTCTCTCTCTGCCTATGGTCATGCCTCCCGCCTCTCCTTCTTCAACCAACAGTAGTCCAATTTCCATCAGCACCCTGTTGTTTGACAGCACTGATGGCGATCGTTGTTAACCTGGGCCTCGACCGATCCGGTATGGAGGTAATATTTGTGATTTGCATGATAAAGTTTTGCATTGGTTTTACATCGGATGCCGATGTAACACAACCCTCTGCATTTATCCGGGCTTGGGACCGGCGTGAGGGAGAGACACTGGTTTCTGACCCCGTCACGGCTGCCTTAAATATGTGGGTGACAACATCATGTAAATAAATGAGGGGGAGACAAAAATGAGGGAGGGGTCAAAAATAAAAATAAATACAGTAAATTGGTTAAATGACCCGTGGGGACAGTCAGCTTTTAGCCAGATGTTTTGCTGGTGTAAATATAACCATCCATTCATATCATGGCCTTTCCGTGTGTAGATTTTACCATTTTCTGGAATAATTTCATTTAATAAACATGCACAAGAGCTTAATTCTGGTCTGAATGATTCTTCTCCTGGAGTCTAGCTGCCATTTAATCTCGATTTCATACCGACGACCTGTTAGCCCCACTTGACCACGATAGCACACCAGTTTTGTTGATCTCAGAGCTTGAGCTGTAAATTCAATCAATAGGAAAAATAATTATTAGAAGATTTTTCTGTTCTCCATGAAAACCTGGAGATTATTCAGTGATGAACCTTCTCTACCTCTGTGTACCCAACATCAAGAGCAGTGGTCACCGACCATGGGGAGTTCAGCTCCAACCCTAACCATGTCCAACTGCCCTGTTCATCTAATCATGTTTTTTACATGCTTCTCCCATTTTATGCATGATAATGATGATGTTCTGAGTGAGGGTCCATTATTTTGATTCAAATGTTATCCAAGCATCTCATTATAGCCCACTAATCAGATCACCTTATTCCTGTTTAATATATACAAGAGACTTCAGTGGGTTTATGTCTTCTTCTTTAGCAGTCCGTTTTGGCTGACAATGACGTGGAAGGCATTGTCTGATGTCGGTGACTTTGGTGTGAGAACAGCCCGGAATTGGAGATGAAGCTTCTTCCGCAGACGTCAGATGCAGCGGCCGCCTCATTCGTCATTGTTGGCTGGCTCATTCGCGACCTCTTATCTGTCTAGGCTTTTACATTTCTTTCTCGGATTGCATCTGCAGCAATGCCCACAACTGTTCTCCACACTTTCCTGTCTTCAACAGCTTGTCTCCAGTTGGTGAATTCGTCAATGACCTTGAGGCACTTTTTGAATGTGTCTTTGTACCTCAACCTCCGAGCTCCAGTCTTTCTGGTGCCTTGTCGCAGTTCACCATACAGTACAGCCTTCGGAAGCCTGTTTTCGGACATGCGTACGACATGCCCAGTCCGCCTTAGCTGGGAGGTGGTGATCAGCTCCTCTATGCTAGGAATGTGAGTTGTTCTCAGGCCCTCAAAGTTCGATACGTGATCTTTCCACGAGATGTTCGTGAGCTGACGGAGGGGTCTTTGCTGGAAGGTGTCCAATCGGTTCAAATGATGTCTGTAGAGAGTCCAGGTCTCACATCCGTATAGGAGCGTTGGAAGCACAATTGCTCTGTAGGCCTTACTCTTGGTCTTCAGGCAAATGTCCTTCTGGTCCCAAAGTTGGTTTCGAAGTTTTCCGAAAGCCGTTGCGGCAGCTTGAGTTCTTCTTGCAATCTCAGAGTCGACAGTTCTGTTGCTAGATACGGTACTGCCCAGGTACGAAAACTTTTCAACTTCCACAAGCGATGTGCCATCAAGTAGCACCTCCCTGAGGGTCATTGCATTGATGTGAGTGTCCTGAATCGGTACTTCGGTCTTCTTGCAGTTGAATAGTTAGTCCAAACCTCTTTGAGGCATCAGTGAGTGCAGTCACCAGGCTTTGCATTGCTTGCAGACTGTGCGTCACGAGCGCCGAGTCGTCTGCAAAGAGGAGCTCTCGGATAAGTACGTTGCACATCTTGCTTGCTTGTAGACATCTGAGGTTGAATAGATCGGCATCACTTCTTGTTCGTACGTATAAATCTCCGAGTTCTTCTGACATGCTTCATAGAACTGCGGCTAGGAAGATCGTGAAGAGTGTTTGGCTGAGAACACAGCCCTGCTACACACCCTGCCCAACGTTGAACGAGTCCAAGCATTTGTTGCCGCACAGAAAGCAGGCAGTCATACCATGATGAAAGCTGCGCACAATGTTGACAAATTTCTCTGGACACCCGTAACGAGCAAGAAGTTTCCATAGAATCTCTCTGTCCACTGTGTCAAATGCCTTACTGAAATCCACAAAAGTGACAATTAAAAGCTGCCGCTGTTCCGTTTGCTGCTGTTCTGACTTTTCCTGTATCTGCCCGAGTGTGAATATAATGTCTTGTGTGGATCGGTTGGCTCCGAATCCACACTGACTCTCAGGAAGGATGTCTTCGCCAAAAGACCGGAATCGGTTCAGCAAAATTTTGGCCAGAATCTTTCCCGCTGCGGGCAGCAATGAGATTCCTCTGTAATTTCCCCAGTCTATACGCTCACTGTTTCTTTTGTAGATCGTGACAATGATAGTGTCCTTGAAGTCTTGGGGTACTCCTTCGCTTGAGGAACAGATGTTGCGGAACAGTTGAAGCAGCTGGTGCCTTAGAGCTGTTCCTCCGTACTTCCAGACTTCGGATGGTATGCCATCTGGACCTGTAGCTTTTCCTTTTCTCATCTTCTTGAAGGCTAATTCCAGCTCTTCTGCAGTCAGTGGTCCACCCATGCCATGCCTAATAGGCAACTGTGGTATTTCACCAGCACTGTCATCGGCACTGGCCTCTGGATTCAGCAGATGCTCAAAGTGTTCCTTCCATCTCTCCATTATTTTGTTTTTGTACTGTGTGATGAAATCATCTTTGAAAAGTTACGTCATTGTACAACGTGAAAATTATCCACATGAATATTTTTCTGGTAAACACGGTAGCACGTCTGCCTCCTTGCAAGAAGGTGCTGAGTTTAAGTCCCAGGCTAAGCGAGGGAATTTCTGAGTGCCGTTTGCAGGGGTTTAATCTGGGTTCACTGGTTTCCTCCGACAGTTGAAAGACATGCACATTAGACCGAATGGCTGTTCCCAGTCGCCCAAGGTGTGAATGTGTGTGTAAATGTTTCTGTTTGAGTGTTGGATCTGCAATAGTCTTACAAGCTCGCCCAAAGTCGGCCGAGATTGGCTCCAGACCACCAATTCAAGCTGTCATGTTTCAGAATGTTATTTAATTTTTATGTTTTCTTCCCTATCTCTCCATACAGAAAGTGCAAGTCGTTATAACTGTTCTGGACTATGATAAGATCGGCAAAAACGATGCCATCGGGAAAGTTTTCGTAGGGCTGAACAGCACAGGCACCGAGCTTCGCCATTGGTCAGATATGTTAGCCAACCCACGGAGACCCATCGCCCAGTGGCACGTGCTGAAACCAGAGGAAGAAGTGGACGCCCAGCTGTCCATCAAAAAATAAAGCTCTGATCCCTTTAGCCATTGACCCCACCCCTTTTAGTGGTCCTAACCCAGTGCGTGTACATACCTCAGTGATGTATGTATCCTTTACACCCATTTTCTCTTCTTCTTCTACTTTGTTCTTTTTCTCCTCCTCTTCGGCAAAGAAATGCCTTCTTTTATAATAGTTGTTGGTATTTTGACTGCCCACTTTCCCCAACACTCACAGATACACACGCTCACACACACAGCTTGAGTTGTGTTAAACATTCCTTTCTGTCTTCACCCACTGTGTTGACCATCATCCATGACCTTTAACCCCTTAAACCCTTCTTTTAAGCAATATGACCCGTGTAGATAGCGCATGAATGGAAAAAAACAGGTGTACCACAGGTGTGTATATATCCACATGGAGAAAAAAAGAAAATTTCTAGTTTGTGTTTGTATGTTGTTACTTGTTTCCTAAGCTATGTATATCTCGATGTTTTTACTCAGATATTCTATTTTAAATTATGTAAATGCAGATATAGCAGAGCCAATATTATATATAATAACTGCAGGATATACCATATCTATCTTAGTGCATTCCAGTGATATAAATATACATATATATTTCAAGTAAATGTATATATATGTTTATTTGAAAGAATTTCAACCTGCAGGACGCAATTTAAGGGGTCTTTCAGAAATGTTTCCAAACTGTTAGGGTTGAAGAATCATAAAAATAAATAGATAAAGAACAGAGTGAAACCCCGTTGATGTAATATATATAAAACTGTACAAATCTATCTGTATCTGCATTCCCGTATGGAACTCTAGGCCATTAACTGATATGGTTCAGTCGGAAAAATATGCAGGAAGTTCTACAAGCACACGAATTACATTTAAATTTAAAAAGAAAAATATTTATTCTTATTGTTTTGCGGCTGCCGAATTTCCCCGGAAGCCTCAATCTAAACTTGATATTTTGTCCTAAGGCCCAAAAGCATGAAGAGTTCACTAACCGTAGCCATTTAATTCTCAACGCTTCACTTTACCTTCGTTCCTTCAACTTTAATAATGAATAGATTCTCCGTTAAAATGTTTAAAAGTTAATATTTTTGGTGTTTTTTTTTATTCTACTTTATTCTACACCGTCAGGCCTTTAGCTGTATGAGAAAGAAATCGAAGTTATGTGTTTTTAAATGAACTGATGCTCCAGGATGGTCAGTATTTAATAATATACCGACTCGAGGAGACGAGCTTCTAAACACTGCCATTATTTTCAGGGAGGTGAGAAATGCACCTGATTTGCTCCTCATGCACGTGATACACGTAGTGGTGTAGCTTTTGGTTCTTCGGGAACAAGCAACGGTTTCTTTGGCCGTGAAGGTGAATGGAAAATGGAAATGTTTTGCTTTTCGTTGCCTCTTTACGCAGTGACGATAGCCTTAGTCGTGCTTTTACTGCCAGTCTCTGTTACAAAATGGCTACTGTAATTTGCACTGAACAACGACGACAAAAAAAAAAAAAAAAAAAAAACCTTTTGGATGATAATTGTTGTGATTTTTTTAATGAGATTAAATAATGTTCTAACTTAAAAGTTTTATATTTTTTTTCAGTATTCAGTCAAAAAGTCACAAATAGAAAATGCACAGTCGATTGTTTAAAATAATTTCAACCAACCGTTAAAGTTAATGGTCTGAACAGGGACAGTTTCAGCCTGGAATATCCTTCAGTACAAATAGAACATAAACACATTTTCTTAATTACATAATAAATAAAAGACGTGAGATCATCGTCGTTATATTCTAGTGATTCCATCAGGTGGTGACGACAGTGTCTGTAAATTCTGTACATATTGAAGTTTAACATCAACAAATTTGTTCCCTTTGTTCCTCCACAAAAAAATAAAAAGAATAAAATAAAAACCTTCATTGGTTTTGATTAAAAAATGCACAACAAACCTGTAGAATTTATATTATGCGACTACTTCATGTATACATTTCCTTTCTACAGGCTTCATATAATTGTAGCTTCTTGCGATTGCAAATTTGTAGGAATTCGTGACAAAACTGCTCGTTAACAGACAATGAACTTAACAGATTGCTTATAGTCATCAGTCATGAAAAAAAATCACTTTTTTACAGGACAGGAGACCCACGTTATTCGTGGGGGTTATGTTCCTCCCCCTTCCCGCGAATCCAGAAAATCCGCAAGTTATGGATGAGGTTTTAAAACCCTATGTATAATATTACATGCGCTAAAATATACTTGTTAAACCCATTCTCTCGCCAGTCTTACTCATTAGTACAGTAATAATGCAGTAAAATGTAGTAATGATTAAGTAAAAACTTACTTTTAAATTTTCTACTGTAGTAATATTTATGAATAAATAAAGCGCTTAGGCTCCTTACCAGAAGCTAGAGAAGATGCGGGGCATTTCAGTGACATCACAGGCCTTAAATAATTATTAAAAACACACTAAAAAAGTGAATTCACAATTCAAGCAATCACAATGACATGCATGAAGGAGAAAAAAAAGAGGTGTACACATCATCTACAACCAATCAGCAGGAGGGAGAAACTGTGGCCAGAATTTTTAAGTTAATTACATGATTTTAAAGTTTAAGAATTATGAACCATGAGAACTTATAGATTCAGCGATAATCACATCACTCATTACTTTCATCTGAATTTTGTTTTTTAAAGTTTCTCAGGAGAATGAAGACCAACTGCAGCGGCGGTTTACTAAAACAACGCAAATCTAAAAGGATTGCAGCGTTTTTTCGAAATCCAATTGTACGAAATCCCTGTTTGCTCGAATTCTTACAAATTTTGTTTCGTCATGTGATTGTGTGAGGACAAAGCATCAAGTCCTTGTAATCCATTAAATCCATTAAAACCTCTGGTCATGGAGGAACCTTGACATATTTATCCTAGCCACTAGCTTCACGACGACTTTTTAAATGTTTTCAATGTTATTGTGTAGGTGATTTAAAAAAAGAAAAGATAGTAAACGAACGCTCGTCGTCATTCCATAGACGTCTCTGAGGACTGCTTTGTGTA
This sequence comes from Plotosus lineatus, assembly GCA_024760905.1. Lineage (NCBI taxonomy): Eukaryota > Metazoa > Chordata > Actinopteri > Siluriformes > Plotosidae > Plotosus > Plotosus lineatus. The sequence continues at coordinate 2,130,155 of CM045733.1, forward strand.
TCACTGTGACTGCTGTATGTGTGTGTGTCATACAGACATAGAGTTTTATCAATAACTATCTGTAGTGTAGTGTAGTGTGTCGTGCAGCCATTTCTGTCCTCACTACGTACTGAGAAACACGGATGCGAACGCTATAGCACCAGGCGTGCAGCGTCGTGGGTCTCCACGTGCCGTTGTTCAGTTTGATTTAGTTTTGATCCACTGTGCAATACTTTCATGTTTATTCCCATAGTGTTACAGTCTGAGAACGATCGTTTAGAAAATAAAAGTGATTTTACGATATAATCCGGATGTCGCTAGGACGCCGCACATGTAGTTTGCGTGTATTTATTCTATCCGAGCGCAATATCCGATGTGTTAAAGGCTTCCTCCCTTTTTTACTTAATTTATTCCAAACACACAGATCCAGCCATCTAAAACTCACAGAATTACACCTATATCAAAATTATTGGCATATAAATATAACTATAAATATACACACACAGACACACACAGACACACACACACACACATTATTTATATATATATATATATATATATATATATATATATATATATATATATATATATATATATATATATGTATAAAAAAAACCCTACCCGCCAAAAATCCAAAATGTGTGTATATATTTTTATATTTGTGTTGATAAAAACAGCATAAACACCTGAGAGGCGTCTCGTGTTTCAGTATTGATTGATATGATGATTGATTTCGTGATTGTTGTTTGATGATGAGATTATTCTGGTTATCGTTTCCTTTATTTTGCCCTTTTATATTTAATACCAAACTCAGAATGTACAGTTCGGACTGTGTGTGTTTATTATTTCAGACCAAGTATATTGACTGCACTTTTATTTATTTAGTTATTTATTTATTTATTTATTTATTTTGGATTCAATGTTGCAATAAATATTAATTCAATCTCATCGAGTTACGATACGGCTTATTAAACACATATAACCATGATGTAATTATACGATGTAACCTCAATCCTTTATATTGTCGATATCTAAACATTTAAGGAGACAGTAGGTTTATGTTTATAAAACCAGGGTTATATATAAATATATATAAACATTTTGTTTGTTTCTGATGCAGCACGCTAATTTCTACACGATTAGATAAATTAGACGCAGTAACAGTAAGAGGCGGCATTGCGGTTTGCTCTGTAAAGTAAAAAGACATAAAAGCCATTTATAGCCCTGCAATGCAATGCTGACTTTTACTGCGGCCTACCAAAGCACGCAACACACTCACACACACACTCATACACACGCACACACACACACACACACACACACACACACACACACACACACACACGTACACACGTACACACGTGCACACACACACCGTAAAATTCCCCAGAATCCTGACAAGTTGATCGACGTGCCGGTTCATTTTTGATCAGAGGGCAGAGCTACAGCTCATCAATATACAATCACATGACCTCAAAAACCCTCAACGTGGTTATTCATGAGATGTAATTTTACAAAAATTAACTCAACACAAGACAGTTCAGCATCTACAGATTCATACAGAGGTTTGAATTAGAGAATGCTTATTTTGTTTACATTTTTTTTTTTTTTACCAAAACAGCTCCTTTTTAATTAAGTTCTGATCTAGACTCACATTAACTCGTTAATATTATGATAAAGCTCAATTCTTTGATTTACTGAAAAACAAACGTATTTATAATTGTTGGCTAATCAAGTCACATGACCTGTTAAAGTGAAAAAGCTTAAAAAGAGAATTTAGAAGGATAATTTCTGCTGTCAGAAATCATTAACAATTAAAAGCTCTCTCACCCTGTCTCACTCTCTGTCTCTCACTTTCTCACACACACACACACCCTGTCTCACTCTCTGTCTCTCACTTTCTCACACACACACCCTGTCTCACTCTCTGTCTCTCACTTTCTCACACACACACACACACCCTGTCTCACTCTCTGTCTCTCACTTTCTCACACACACACACACCCTGTCTCACTCTCTGTCTCTCACTTTCTCACACACACACCCTGTCTCACTCTCTGTCTCTCACTTTCTCACACACACACACACCCTGTCTCACTCTCTGTCTCTCACTTTCTCATACACACACCCTGTCTCGCTCTCTGTCTCTCACTTTCTCACACACACACACACACCCTGTCTCACTCTCTGTCTCTCACTTTCTCACACACACACCCTGTCTCACTCTCTGTCTCTCACTTTCTCACACACACACCCTGTCTCACTCTCTGTCTCTCACTTTCTCATACACACACACCCTGTCTCACTTTCTGTCTCTCACTTTCTCACACACACACCCTGTCTCACTCTCTGTCTCTCACTTTTTCACACACACACCCTGTCTCACTCTCTGTCTCTCACTTTCTCACACACACACACCCTGTCTCACTCTCTGTCTCTCACACACACCCTGTCTCACTCTCTGTCTCTCACTTTCACACACACACACACACACACACACACACACACACACACACACCGTCTCACTGTCTCTCACACACACACACACACACACACACACACACAAACACACACACTCTGTCTCACTCTCGATCTCTCACTCTATCTCCCTCGCTCTCTTTAGAAAGATAGAAGTTATTCCAGTCACTTTCTACAAAAATACATCTGCCAATGATTGTGAAGAATTTGACCTTTTTATTCTAATAATCATGATAATCATAAAGACATCAATAATAATAATAACAATAATACAACAATAATAACAACAACAATAATAATAATAATAATAATAATAATAATAATAATAATAATAATAATATTATTATTATATTACTATTTACAAAATTAACAAAAATAAAGTTTGAATTTGTCTTAATTCCCATAGACTCATTTTATAAAATACATTACAGATGTTTACAAGCTCAGAAGAAGAGTCATTGTTTATTTGTTGCTTTTTGGAATAAAACTGTAGGTAAGCTCCGCCCACAACATGAATACTTCCTGATGTGTTAGTGGTTTTAATGATCCATGTTGTTGTATAACGTTAATGTTCTATTAATGAAAATAAACTCTCTCCCTTAAAGAATTTACTCGATGGTTGGAACATGACCTTTTAAGGTCACTCAAGGTCAAAGACAAACGCCTCACGTGAAAGTCTGTAGCTGATTTATGTTTAATATTCCATAGTAATAACTTGTCTCTCAGCACTTGTTTTAAAGTTATGTTCACACATTCTGCAATGCTCTGTGACCTCGTTCTGACCGTTACTTCTGCCCAAGATGACGCAAAATCAAATCCTCCCCTCGACTCTGCGAGAGTGGAGACCCCACCAAGACGAGGGAAATCCGTGCACGGTCGTGGTCAGGATTCAGTTCACAAACAAAAACAGAAGGATGGAAACAAAAGCCATTTGCACAAGGTGGAAATAAATGTCATAGTTTGAACCAAAATGAAAAAAATCTGAAGGAATTTTTAAACATTTAACTTGTGTAAAAATCCACAAACTGACCGCCCAGTCGAGATGCGCGCGATAAAGCAAAACGTTCTTCAGCCACCAGAAACCTCTGCGCTTTATCAACAGCAAACATCAAAAGCTTCAACATTTCAAAATGGAGGCAGAGTTCAAATGAAACTACTTTTCAGGATTCTGTGGATTTTCTCGTCAGATCAGTTTGATGAAACACAAACGTTGCTCCACTTGTTTGCTCGGTGAGAAAAAGCCAGTCTGGAGGAGAACCTTGTATAGAAATTAGAATCTGATGCTGTAGAAAGATCCCAGTTGCCTTTGTGTATATCGACTGCCTGCTTTTGTGTGTGGAAAATTTCTCTGTAATCTTGTAGTGTTTTTCTTCCTCTCTTTTTATCTCCCCCCTTCCCCTCTCTCTCTCTCTCTCTCTCTCTCCCCCTCTCTCCCACTCTCTCTTTTCTGCCATAAATCTGGGTTATATGGTTCTATTGCGTGTGTAAACCTTCATTTTTCGACGAGGTGTTTTACGATTGCGTTCGACTTTGTGTCGTGATTCACTCTGTGAAGTTTCTGACTGTTGTTATATAACTTCATATACACAAAATGTTCAATAAAAATGTTTTATTTCCTGTTGATACAGAACACTGTGTACTGTGTTTTTAATTTTAACATCAAGAGCTTTACATATTTCATATTATACAGAATATTGCCTGGCCAAAAAAAAAAAGCATCTCATACACAGATATGTTTATCCTCACTTACAGCCCATAATCGCCAGGGTATCCATCTGTTGTTAGGTTCATTTCTCAGCAACTTATTGAATCAATGAGGGAAAAACTGAACACCTCCATAAAGTCTTCTTCAGCACCTCCAGAACACGTGAAAATATTTCCTTGTGCTCCCTGTCACAGCATTTCAGTGTGAAACTTTTTTTTTTGTGGCCAGGCAGAATGTGGTGTGTGTGTGTGTGTGTGTGTGTGTGTGTGTGTGTGTGTGTGTGTCTGGACAAGCCCTCACCGGAGGGAGGGATGGCATATGCTCATTTCTCTGTCACTCACAGCGATCACCAGACAATCTCAGGAATCTATGAGCTCATTCGTACGAGGATGCAAATAGTGTGTTAGACCCACCCCAAATACACATGTGCAGCAATGCGAAAAGAGGCGGGTGGCTGGCATTGTCACAGAGGAGGCATGTGCATGCCTTTCGCCCCTCCCTGGTCAGTGGTGGTAGTGTGATATACCATATTCAATGTAATAAGCACCCTGCTAGGGGCTGGTAGTGGAGTGGTGAGGGTGCTGCACTCATGATCGTGAGGTTGTGAGTTCAAATCCTACTGAGACCCTCACTGTGCTAAGTGAGGTGCCTCTGTTCACCCAGCAGTATAAATAGGTACCAGTAAAGATATACCGGGAAGGTAACCTGCGATGGACTAGCGTACCATCCAGGGGGAGTTGAACTCCTGGTTGCTTCACGCTGCAGAAACCGGGGATAAGCACCGGCCTGATGAGCCACTAGGCTCGGGTGTAAAAAACCGAACTAAAAAAAAAAAAAAAAAACGCTCGGCTTTTTAATTAAGTAATTAATTAGCCAATTAATGTAGTAATGATTAAGAAAAACTTTTTAATTTTTACTGGGTTATTTATTGATAAAATATAAACATTACACAACATTTTATATATATATATATATAGGGGGCAGTGGTGGTCTAGTGGTATAGGGCACTGGATCGCTGATCCAAAGGTTGGGGGTTCGAGTCCCACTCTCCACAAAGTTGTCACTGTCCCCCCAGTGTGGCTAACTGTGTTATCAAAGGCGGGCCATGTCTCTCACTGTCTTTGGTGAGAGGTTCATGTAAAAAAAACATTGCTGATGTAACACATGTAAACACATGGTTACTAATTTTATTGGAAAAAACCCTAGTTTCCAACACTCCCTGAAAGCACTAGTTTCCTAGTCCCCTTGAAAGCATCATAGGCACGTGCTGCATGCGACCAGCAGAGCGTGTAGGAGAGCGTAAGGAGCAGGACGCATACAGAGCCCTCGAAAAGCGACACGAGTGAGTCAACGATCAAAAATGTGATTAAGTGAACTTTTAACAAGTTTAACTAAGTTTGTGTGCTTTTCAGAGCCTTGTATGTGTTTTGTTCTCTCTCAATCGAACCGGGTGGAGAGAGTTTGTTTTCTTGGAAACTCCGGTGAGTCATTGCAATATGAAGCTAGTTTAAGAACCTATGCTAACTTTACACGTGGTGAACCTATGCTAACTTTACACGTGGTGACTTTTAAAGCTGTGTGCACTATTTTTGTCTTTAAAAGGCTAAGACCAGTCGGAGTACATAACAAAGATTGTGCTGTGCACAAAATGAACCTTACATTTTATTTTTCTAAATGTTTTGTTGAAAGTACTTTTGCTAATGCACTAAAGTAGTGCAGATAAGCTGTTTTGTTTTGTATTACATTCCATTCAGTGCCTTTCATGCACTTTTGTCATTTTATTTAGGAATTATTGTTGTTAAATATTTTATTCATTGTGTCTGTACTGCATGTGCAGACTGGTTTTTTAGTGGATCTGGATTTGATCTGGAAGCTGGTTTCGGACACGGATGGCGAGCCAAATCCAGTGAGAACTCTTGGTGGATCCAGAAGCAGTGTGGCCAACTGTTCTCTGGATGCGAGAGTAGATCTACAGACCCAACCACTTCAAATCACAGGATCCCAGATAAGAATAGATAAAAACACCTTTATCCCAAACGGATCACAATCCTGGAAAAGACTCCCGGGTTCACACGAATCAAACCTTAGAGATTTAAGCTTATTTTATTTTATTTTTAATTTGTAAAGAAAGTTCTACAACATTGTTTGCACTGTTTCTTGTAATATTGTTAATTGTAATAAATCTGCCGGCTGTTCAAATTCAAATCTCCACAATTCAGTTTACTCCTCCAGAACCTAGTATAAAATCTAGCACAGCTATATCAAGCTGGTGTTACATCAAAGTGGCAAGCCAGCCAGGAGGAGTTTTGGCTACATTTTGCCTCTAAATTAATAATTTGGCATACAGTTTGGCAGTTTTATGACAGTTTTTGTACAACTTTTCCCACAAAAGAAATATGGATATCATTGAACGTGAAGGTATCAAAGTACCAAATGCTGTATTAATTAGTGGTTTTTCTGGTACTGAGACTGATGAAGAAGTTATTAAGTTTTTAGAAAAGTATGGTTCTATTACACGAACAGTGAAACTTACTACTTCTGACCCTGACTTTGAAAATACAGCCGTAGTTGAGTTTGAGTATGGCACTGCTATTGAGTCAATTCAGGCTGAACTACCATGTCAAAGAGCAACATCTGACCCAAAGGTTGTTCACAAAATTCAGCTCTTATCCCCACTTTATAGTGATAAGTTAACAGCTGATCTGACCAAGTCTTTTTCTCTTTGATTTAAAGGGAATTGCCAAAGCAAGCGGAATAGATTATGAGAAATTGTTGCTTGGTGAACTTAACAAACTTCAGGCCTCTGCTGCTGAAAGTGAAAGTATAGCTTCCACTGACGCTACTCCAGTAACTGAAAGTTTAACAGGTGATTCTGTTGTGACACAAACAAATAGGGAAACTCTCACAACTACCTCAAACTCTGATATTCCCAGTTCTCCAATCAACAGCAGACCAACTCCTATTTTAAATCCCGAACACTTGAGCACCCCTGAAGTCCAGAGGGTGATTGTCGAGCACATTGTCAAAAGTGCTGACACGTCCCAAACTTATCTGAACTCTTCCAAGTTCAGGTCGTTCTCTGGAAAATTTCCGTGCCCTAATACGGAAGTAGATTATGACACTTGGCGCAGTCATGTTGAGTTTTATCTTGCCGACTCTTCTGTTTCTGAAAGACAGGTAGTAAGAAAAATTATTGAAAGTCTCTTACCACCAGCCGCCAATATTGTCAAACATTTGGGCCCCTTGTCCAGCCCAAAAGACTTTTTGAGCTTGCTCGATTCTGCATACGGAATGTAGATGATACTGATGAGCTGTTTGTGAAATTTTTGAGCACAAACCAAAATGCCGGAGAAAAACCTTCAACATACTTGCACCGGCTCCAGACTACATTAAGCAAAGTTGCTAAAGGGGAGGCGTTACAGTCAGTGATTTTGATCGACAGCTTTTAAAACAGTTCTGTAGGGGTGCTGGGATGATAACCTAATTGCCAGCCTCCATCTAGAACAAAAGAAATCCAGCCCACCCACCTTTTCTGAACTTCTTTTGTTGCTGCGAACAGAGGAGGATAAACAAGCAGCTAAGTCCACTGCATGAAGCAGCACTTAGGACTTTCAAAAGTAAAGGTACAGTCCAACCCTTTAAATGTTTATGCAGACACTGAGTTTCAAGCTGCTGCTGCAGACAATTCTAGTAAAACGTCTACCAAGAAACTGCAGAAACAAATTGCTCAACTGCAAGAACAGTTAACTTACTTAAAAGCGTCCATGGAAAAGACAGTTGAAAAGAAACCTCAGACAAAGTCCCCCAAAGTTGCAAAGAAACAACAGCGGAAAGGGACACAAACACAGAACTCACCGCCGAAAAGTGAAAGCTTTGGAAAAGGTAACAAAAAGCCTCGCCCATGGTTCTGCTTTAACTGTGGCGAGGATGGCCATATAGTCCCCTCTTGTGACAGTGACCCAAACCCCAAAGCTGTTGAAGCTAAGCGCAAAGAGCTTAGGTCAAAACAAAAGGCTTGGGAGAACCAATGTAACACTGATTTAAACTAGTTCCTGTTTCAGTTGAGGGACAAACTGGAACTAGTAGCGACACAAGTCCCACTCAGAAACCCCAGCCAAAACAGAGTTGTACGCTAACGAGTAAACACCATTCTAGCTTTCCCAAGGGCTTAATAGGTAAGAAGTTCACTGCTAATATAAACATAGCTGGCGTTAGCTGCAATTCTCTATTAGATTCAGGGTCGCAAGTTACGACTATTTCACACTCCTTTTACCAGAGACACCTGGTTGATTTTCCAATCCAGCCGATCAGTGACCTAGATGTTGAGGGTGCAAACGGTCAGGCGGTACCTTATCTAGGCTATGTAGAAGTTCCAGTTGGTTTTCCAAAAGAGTTTGTTGAGTCTGAGCCTCAAATCTCTACATTAGCTCTAATAGTACCTGATTTGCGCTCCAGCACAGACTTGCCAGTGTTAATTGGTACAAATGCCCTCGATGTTTTATATGAGGAACATTGTCGAGACACTCCCATTCTACCAGCTGTCTATGGCTATAGTCAGATTTTAAAAATCCTCGAGCACAGATACGAAACAAAGAGCACAGGGAAGCTTGGGCTAATGACACTGAGGGGCAACACACCTTATGTTATTCCAGCTCACAAGAAGGTCTGTCTTGAAAGCTACGCCCACTTAAGTTTGCCACTCACAGACAAATGGGCAGTAGTAGAGCAGCCAATGTCCTCAGCCCTTCCAGGTGGAATCTTTGTTGACTGCTGTCTTATCACAGTGCCAAGTCAAAGTCCTTACAAGCACCCTGTTTGGATAAGAAATGAAACCGATCATGACATTATGCTTCCTGGCAACTGTGTCCTTGCTGAACTGCATGTTGCAGACCAAGTTTTGGAAACTCAAAACCTGTCCAATACCAACTCAGCAGGTTGTTGTCGCTTGTCTGCAGACTCCTCATCACCGAAGGACCAGTTGACTTTTGATTTTGAAAATTCACCTCTGCCTGAGGAGTGGAAAAGTCGCATCACACAGAGTCTGAGTGCTTACAGTGATGTCTTCGCATGCCACGATCTTGACTTTGGCCATGCCACTAGAGTTAAGCATAAAATCAAGCTTAAAGACGAAACACCCATAAAACAGAGATCGAGGCCTATTCACCCAAATGACTACGAAGCTGTTAGGAAACACCTCAAAATGCTTCTCGATGCCGGGTAATAAGACCATCAGAATCCCCTTCTCGTCCCCCATCGTTGTAGTTAAGAAAAAGACGGGTGAGGTGCGTCTCTGTGTGGACTACCGTAAGGTTAACGTACAAGCGGTTAAAGACGCTTACAGCGTTACCAAGTCTTGAAGAGACCTTCTCCGCTCTATCTGGGTCAAACTGGTTCTCTGTCATGGACTTAAAGTCGGGCTACTACCAGATAGAGATGGATGAGGAAGATAAGGCCAAAACAGCGTTTGTATGCCCCCTAGGGTTTTATGAGTTCAATCGAATGCCTCAGGGAATCACAAATGCTCCCAGCACCTTTCAGAGGTTAATGGAGAGGTGCATGGGAGACATTAATCTTAAGGAGGTGCTCGTCTTCCTAGACGATTTGATTGTTTTCTCAGACTCCCTAAAGCAACACGAACAGAGGCTAAAGCATGTTTTGGACCGTCTTCGTGAATATGGCTTAAAGTTGTCCCCCCAGAAATGTCGCATTTTTCAGACATCGGTTAAATATTTAGGCCATATTGTTTCAAGAAATGGCGTAGAAACAGATCCTGAAAAAGTAGCAGCCATTAAGACCTGGCCAGTGCCACAAAACTTGAAGCAACTCAAGTCGTTTTTAGGGTTCACCGGCTACTATCGCCGATTTGTTAAAGATTATTCAAAGATAGTTCGGCCCTTAAACGACCTTACATGTGGCTACCCACCTTATAGAAGAGTCCAGAAACGAACCGACACTTCTAAGTATTTCAACCCTCGAAAACCTTTTGCCGAGAGGTGGACATCTGTCTGTCAGTCAGCCTTTGAATGCATTAAGGAGAAATTAACATCCTCTCCTGTATTGGGCTTTGCAGATCCAAAGCTCCAATATGTTCTGCATACCGACGCCAGCTCTACAGGCCTAGGTGCCGCTCTTTATCAAGAGCAAGGTGGTAAAATGCGCGTCATAGCCTATGCCAGTAGGGGCTGACACCAAGCGAAACCAGATATCCAGCTCATAAGCTAGAATTTCTAGCTCTGAAATGGTCCATTGTAGAAAAGTTTCATGATTACCTTTATGGTAATGAATTCACAGTTGTAACGGATAATAATCCGCTTACATACATTCTGACCACTGCAAAGCTTGATGCAGCTAGCTATCGCTGGTTAGCAGCGCTATCCACCTTCAATTTCCAAATCAAATACAGAGCTGGAAAGGCTAACCAGGACGCAGATGGCCTATCACGAAGGCCCCACCAAACACTAGCTGCGGATTATGTGACATTGGACGAGAAGAACCGAATACAACAACTCACCTCACGTCTTCTCGGATCCCCTCCTCGATGTAGTGATTTATGTCCTGATACTATTGCAGCAGTATGTCACAAGCATTTTCTCAATGAGAAAACCAAAGATTCACCTCATGTCATTCTTGTTGAGTCCTTGGCTATGAATGCTGACGCAATTCCTGATGTATACAGTGATGCTGAAACATCTGGTCAAGTAACTGTTCCCTTGTTTTCTGCTCATGAGCTTAAAGAACAACAAAGATCTGACCCAAGCATCAATCGTGTCATTCAGTTACTTGAAGCTGGAGCAGATGTTCCACATAACAACAGAGAAACATTTGAAATAAAACTGATGCTCCGAGAATGGAAACGTCTTGAAATGAGGGATGACCTTTTGTTCAGGAGGTGACAATGTGACCCAGATACAACTTACCAGCTTGTACTCCCTGTCTCACTTAGACCCACTGTTCTAAAGTTACTCCACGATGACATGGGTCATATGGGGTGGGAGAGGACTCATGAACTAGTGAGAGCAAGATTTTATTGGCCTAAGATGGGTCATGACATTGAGACCAAAATAAAGAACTGTGGTCGTTGTGTTCGAAGAAAGTCCTTGCCTGAAAAGGCCGCGCCTTTAGTTAATATTAAAACCACGCGACCAATGGAATTGGTCTGCATGGACTTTCTTTCGATTGAGCCCGATAGTAAGAGTACCAAGGACGTTTTAGTCATCACAGATCATTTTACAAAATATGCGGTGGCCTTGCCCACTCGTGATCAAAAGGCAACCACTGTGGCTAAAAATCTCTGGGAAAACTTTTTGGTTCACTACGGGTTCCCCGAACGCCTCCATAGTGACCAGGAGGGATTTTGAGTCACATGTGATTAAGGAACTGTGTGCTATTACAGGCATCAAAAAAGTGAGAACCAGTCCTTATCACCCGAGGGGTAACCCTGTAGAGCGATTCAATCGCACCCTCCTTAGTATGTTAGGTACTCTGAAGGATGACCAAAAAGTTCATTGGCGTGATTTTGTCAAGCCTCTCACACACGCCTACAACTGTTCAAAGAGTGAGGTTACTGGGTTTAGTCCTTATGAGTTGATGTTTGGCCGTAAGCCTAAGCTACCAGTTGACCTTGCCTTTGGGTTGCCCGTTACAGGGGACTCACCTGCATCCCATTCTCAGTATGTGCGCAGTCTAAAGGCTAAACTCGAAGAAAGTTACCAAATTGCCCTTGAAAACTCCAAAAGTTGCAGAGCGCAATAAGAGCAGATTTGATAAGAAAGTCAGAGAATCCACTCTTGAAGCAGGAGATAGAGTTTTAGTCAAAAATGTCCGTTTGCGCAATAAACATAAACTTGCCGACAAATGGGAACGCATGGTGTACCGTGTTGTCAAGAAAATGGAAAATGTTCCTGTGTATGTGGTTCGACCAGAGAGAGGTGATGGTCCAAGTAGAACTCTTCACCGAGACCTTTTACTTGCGTGTGGTGACCTCTCAGACATTGAGGATGAAGTTGAGACAAGACCAAAACCTCCACGTAGACGCAAAACTCGACAAAGTCCTTCCGAACCACAGGACACAGCTCTGTCAGAATCAGAGGAGGAGTATGAACCCATGCCAGGACAACCTTCAATCGAAACAGAGACATTCATTAAGATTTATGACAATAATCAAGACCAATCAAATGTACGAAACCAGACAACAAACTCGGATATTTCAAATGAACCACTCTCACTCAATAAGGATACCTCCTTGCACCCAACAGTTTCAGTTGAGACAGACGCAGGCGAGATGGACAATGAACAGGAAAATCAGAATGAGGCCGAACTACTCAAAGAGGAATCACATTCAGATGTCATGGAAGGAGGAGATGATGAAAACCAAATACAAGGAGGACCAGACGTTAATATTGTGGACATAGAGCAAAATGGTGATGTGATTGACCAACAAACAGAACAGACAATTGAAACAACAAATGAAACTCCCAATGTGAGAAAATCTGAAAGATTAAAGCGAGCCCCAGGACGGTTTCATTACCCTCAATTAGGTCAACCGCTGATATCTTTTGCACAACGGTTCTTGGATAACTTTAACCAAGCCCTAGAGTCATTTAGTAGCTATGAAAACCATCAGATCTATGATGTTTAAACAAACATTTAAGTACATGACGGGACTCATGCTTATTCAAGGGGGGAGGGTGTAACACATGTAAACACATGGTTACTAATTTTATTGGAAAAAACCCTAGTTTCCAACACTCCCTGAAAGCACTAGTTTCCTAGTCCCCTTGAAAGCATCATAGGCACGTGCTGCATGCGACCAGCAGAGCGTGTAGGAGAGCGTAAGGAGCAGGGCGCATACAGAGCCTCGGTGCTTACACGAGTGAGTCAACGATCAAAAATGTGATTAAGTGAACTTTTAACAAGTTTAACTAAGTTTGTGTGCTTTTCAGAGCCTTGTATGTGTTTTGTTCTCTCTGAATCAAACCGGGTGGAGAGAGTTTGTTTTCTTGGAAACTCCGGTGAGTCATTGCAATATGAAGCTAGTTTAAGAACCTATGCTAACTTTACACGTGGTGACTTTTAAAGCTGTGTGCACTATTTTTGTCTTTAAAAGGCTAAGACCAGTCGGAGTACATAACAAAGATTGTGCTGTGCACAAAATGAACCTTACATTTTATTTTTCTAAATGTTTTGTTGAAAGTACTTTTGCTAATGCACTAAAGTAGTGCAGATAAGCTGTTTTGTTTTGTATTACATTCCATTCAGTGCCTTTCATGCACTTTTTGTCATTTTATTTAGGAATTATTGTTGTTAAATATTTTATTCATTGTGTCTGTACTGCATGTGCAGACTGGTTTTTAGTGGATCTGGATTTGATCTTGAAGCTGGTTTCGACACGGATGGCGAGCCAAATCCAGTGAGAACTCTTGGTGGATCCAGAAGCAGTGTGGCCAACTGTTCTCTGGATGCGAGAGTAGATCTACAGACCCAACCACTTCAAATCACAGGATCCCAGATAAGAATAGATAAAAACACCTTTATCCCAAACGGATCACAATCCTGGAAAAGACTCCCGGGTTCACACGAATCAAACCTTAGAGATTTAAGCTTATTTTATTTTATTTTTAATTTGTAAAGAAAGTTCTACAACATTGTTTGCACTGTTTCTTGTAATATTGTTAATTGTAATAAATCTGCCGGCTGTTCAAATTCAAATCTCCACAATTCATTTTACTCCTCTAGAACCTAGTATAAAACCTAGCACAGCTATATCAAGCTGGTGTTACACTGACTTTCGTAAAGAGTAGCTGCAAAGTTGTCAGTTTCTAAAAAGGGTTGTGACAGGAAGGGCATCTGACGTAAAAACTTCTGCCAAATCAAACGTGCGAATCAGATGATTCACTGTGGCGACTCCCGAGTAAAAGGGAAAAAGCCAAAAGGAAGACAGACATACAACATTATATATATATATATATATATATATACACTAGTCCTTCTCAAAAAATTAGCATATTGTGATAAAGTTCATTATTTTCTGTAATGTACTGAGAAAAATTAAACTTTCATATATTTTACATTCATTGCACACCAACTGAAATATTTCAGGTCTTTTATTGTTTTTAATACTGATGATGATTTTGGCATACAGCTCATGAAAACCCAAAATTCCTATCTCAAAAAATGAGCATATGATGTTCAGGTAGTGTAAACGAGCTATTAACCTAATCATCTGAATCAACCAATTAACTCTAAACACCTGCAAAAGATTCCTGAGGCTTTTAAAAACTCCCAGCCTGGTTCATTACTCAAAACCGCAATCATGGGTAAGACTGCCGACCTGACTGCTGTCCAGAAGGCCATCATTGACACCCTCCAGCAAGAGGGTAAGACACAGAAAGCAATCTCTGAGCGAATAGGCTGTTCCCAGAGTGCTCTATCAAGCCACCTCAGTGGGACGTCTGTGGGAAGGAAAAAGTGTGGCACAAAACGCTGCACAACCAGAAGAGGTGACCGGACCCTGAGGAAGATTGTGGAGAAGGGCCGATTCCAGACCTTGGGGGACCTGTGGAAGCAGTGGACTGGGCTACAGGTGCCGCATTCCCCAGGTCAAGCCACTTTTGAACCAGAAACAACAGCAGAAGCGCCTGACCTGGGCCACAGAGAAGCAGCACTGGACTGTTGCTCAGTGGTCTAAAGTACTTTTTTCGGATGAAAGCAAATTTTGCATGTCATTCGGAAATCAAGGTGCCAGAGTCTGGAGGAAGACTGGGGAGAAGGAAATGCCAAAATGCCTGAAGTCCAGTGTCAAGTACCCACAGTCAGTGATGGTCTGGGGTGCCATGTCAGCTGCTGGTGCTGGTCCACTGTGTTTTATCAAGGGCAGGGTCAATGCAGCTAGCTATCAGGAGATTTTGGAGCACTTCATGCTTCCATCTGCTGAAAAGCTTTATGGAGATGAAGATTTTCATTTTTCAGCACGACCTGGCACCTGCTCACAGTGCCAAAACCACTGCTAAATGGTTTACTGACTATGGTATTACTGTGCTCAATTGGCCTTCCAACTCTTCTGACCTGAAGCCCATAGAGAATCTGTGGGATATTGTGAAGAGAAAGTTGAGCAACACCAGACCCAACACTGTGGATGAGCTTAAGGCCGCTATCGAAGCATCCTGGGCCTCCATAACACCACAGGTTAACCTTGTTGAATGTTCTTGGGAAACAAAGGAAATCTACTGTCAGGAAATCTACTGCTTCCTCTCCTAGACACTTCCATACCTCCACCGGTATGACATACCGGTGGAGGTATAGAAGTGTCTAGGAGAGGTAGCAGTAGATTTTCTGACAAGAACATTTAACAAGGTCTTAGAGAGTGAGAGGATGCCAGAGGAATGGAGGAGAAGTGTGCTGGTGCCCATTTTTAAGAACAAGGGAGACGTGCAGAGTTGTGGCAACTACAGAGGGATAAAGTTGATGAGCCATACGATGAAGTTATGGGAAAGAATAGTGGAAGCAAGACTAAGGGCAGAGGTCAGCATTTGTGAACAACAGTTTGGTTTCATGCCAAGAAAGAGCACCACAGATGCAGTGTTTGCCTTGAGGATGTTAATGGAGAAGTACAGAGAAGGTCAGAAGGAGCAGCATTGTGCCTTTGTGGATCTGGAGAAAACATATGACAGGGTGCCGAGAGAAGAACTGTGGTATTGCATGAGGAAGTCTGGAATGGCAAAGTAGTATGTTAGAGTGGTGCAAAACATGTATGAGAGATGTAAGACAGTGGTGAGGTGTGCTGTCGGTGTGACACAAGAGTTCAAGGTGGAGGTGGGACTGCATCAAGGGTCAGCTCTCAGCCCCTTCTTGTTTGCTATGGTGATGGACAGGCTGACAGACGAGGTTAGACAAGATTCCCCATGGACTATGATGTTTGCAGATGACATTGTGATCTGTAGTGAGAGCAGAGAACAAGTGCAGGAAAATCGAGAGGTGGAGGTATGCCCTGGAAAGGACAACAATCAAGAGCAATGGAGAGTGTGGAAAAGAGGTGAAGAAGCATGTGCAGGCAGGTTGGAATGGTTGGAGAAATGTGTCCGGTGTGATGTGTGATAGGAAGGTATCGGCAAGAATGAAAGGAAAAGTGTACAAGACGGTGTTGAAGCCAGCGATGTTGTATGGTTTAGAGACAGTGGCCCTGGGGAAAAGACAGGAGGCAGAGCTGGAGGTAGCAGAGATGAAAATGTTGAGGTTCTCTTTGGGAGTAACGAGGATGGATAGGATCAGGAATGAGTACATCAGCGGGACAGCACATGTAAGTGCTTTTGGAGACAAAGTCAGAGAGGTTAGATTGAGATGGTTTGGACATGTACAGAGGAGGGATAGTGAGTATATTGGTAGTAGGATGCTGAGGTTGGAATTACCAGGCAGAAGGCCTAGAGGAAGACCAAAGAGAAGATTTATGGATGTGGTAAAGGAGGACATGAAGGTAGCTGGAGTAAGAGTAGAAGATACAGAGGATAGGGTGAGATGTAGGCAGATGATTCGCTATGACGACCCCTGAAGGGAACAGCCAAAAGGAAGACACACACAAATGAGCGCGCGCGCGCACACACACACACACAGACTCACTCACATGCACACTGGTGCCTGAAGATCAGTGGGGATTTAGGTGCTTTGTTGAATGGCCTTCAGCCATGAAGGTGGAGGAAGGGAAAGTGCAGCTCCCTCATCCACTGCCACTGGTTCAGCATTCAACCAAAAATAATTATAACCTAATTATTGGGGTGATTTCTGATATAATTAACCATATTTAATTATTAATTAAAAAAACAGTCTCAAAACAAATATTTAAATTAGATGAAAATAAGCACAATACATTTTACCATTGTGTTCTTTATATTAATCTTTAAATTATTCCTGTACATCAACATATGACATTACAATTACTCTATTAGTGTAAATAATAAAAGGAGCCTTTAGTTCTACTAAAATCTACACAGAACCTTCAATAATGGCTCATAAAATCTCTTATAAATAACCCGAAACATTGGTAATGAAATGCGATAAAGAGCACTGAAAGAAAAACATCCAACAGTAATGAGTGAAATGATTCTTTTAAACAGGTGAAAGCTAACATGACCTCCACTCTGCACAGGGAGTCGCTTCCTGTCTCTGTAATAAAATCCAACCAGAAAGCTCGGAAACAAGAGAAGTGCTCTTACCACCAGGAGGAAAACGAGCAACAAAAGAATAAAGAGGAGAAAAGAAGTGACCTCCAGGACCCGAAGTGCCTCTCCGGCTCTGGTTCGATAAAAATGCTAATTCGGCTGTACGCGTGTCCTCGAGCTTAGGGCACAGGCGCGAGGCAATTACCGGAGCATCCGAGTGCCGGCAGGTAATTTAACGACCTCAGTGGCAGTGCTTTATTAATATACATACACACTTTACCTTCCCAGAATGCAACAGGCTTCCACTCCTTCCCAGAATGCAACACCTCAGTCTTTTCTTCCTATAAACTTCACTCTATTCATTCCTGCTGTTCACCAGGATTAGCTGTTAATCTGAATTAATCATTAATAACATTATATTGATTCACTTTACATGATTCCTCTTAAATGATTCCCCCGAGGCGGTCGGCAACGGGTCCGTATATAGATTCTCTAAAGTTCGTGAAAGTTCCTTTTCTTGAATGTTCTAATCACATGACCCATCACAGGGTCACTCGAAGTTTCTCTTAATATGCTGAAAAGTCCCAGACCCAATTAGACTACGCAGGCAAAACAACTTTGGCACAAAAACAGCTGAGTAATACCATGTGTTACCATTTACAGCACACTACTGAATATAATTACATACTCACAACATTTATACATTCATTGTATTTATACATTTATTATTTACACACCCATAACAGTATGAAAGTGTCTAGGAGAGGTAGCAGTAGATTTTTTGACAAGAACCTTCAACAAGGTCTTAGAAAGTGAGCAGATGCCGGAGGAATGGAGAAGTGCGCTTGTGCCCATTTTTAAGAACAAGGGAGACATACAAAGTTGTGGCAACTACAGAGGGATAAAGGTGATGAGCCATATGATAAAGCTATGGGAAACAACAGTGGAAGCGAGACTAAGGGCAGAGGTCAGCATTTGTGAACAATAGTTTGGTTTCATGCCAAGAAAAAGCACCACAGATGCAGTGTTTGCTTTAAGGATGTTAATAGAGAAGTACAGAGAAGGTCAGAAGCAGCTGCATTATACTTAAAATCCTCCACCCTCTTTATCTCTGCCCCCTGTAACCTCAAAGTTCCTCTTGGGTCCTTGTCGTTCACACACATGTATTCTGTTTTACTGAGACTAACCTTCATTCCCCTCCTTTCCAGGGCATACCTCCACCTCTCTAGATTTTCCTCCACTTGTTCTCTGCTCTCACTACAGATCACGATGTCATCTGCAAACATCATAGTCCATGGAGATTCTTGTCTAACCTCATCTGTCAGCCTGTCCATCACCATAGCAAACAAGAAGGGCCTGAGAGCTGACCCTTGATGCAGTCCCACCTCCACCTTGAACTCTTCTGTCACACCGACAGCACAACTCACCACTGTCTTACATCTCTCATACATGTCCTGCACCACTCTAACATACTTCTCTGCCACTCCAGACTTCCTCATACAATACCACAGTTCCTCTCTCGACACCCTGTCATATGCTTTCTCCAGATCCACAAAGGCACAATGCAGCTCCCTCTGACCTTCTCTGTACTTCTCTATTAACATCCTCAAAGCAAACACTGCATCTGTGGTGCTCTTTCTTGGCATGAAACCAAACTGTTGTTCACAAATGCTGACCTCTGCCCTTAGTCTTGTAAATTACAATTCTCCTTGCAACAAAAACATTTAGATTAAAAAAAAAAAAAAAAAAAAAAAAAAAGTCGCCAGCCTCTCTGCGACCCTAATTAGGATTAAGTGGTTCAGAAAATGATGAATGAATGTGTTGAAGTCCTTCTTGTATTTCTATAAAGAAAAAGAATATCTATCCTATGAAGTGTGGGATGGGGTGGGTCGTCTCCCTCACCATCCCGCCCTTGGTGGCATCTTCTTTTTCTTTATTCGTTATACAGTGGTACCTCACCTTATGAAATTAATCCGTTCCGGAGCTTTTTTCATAACCTGCATTTTTCATAAGTTGAACGGCATTTTACAATCTTACCCAATCCTACCCCCTAAACCCTTTAAAAATTATAAAAGTATACATTTTAAGACCTCCTTCTGCTTCAATATTGTACCAATGGTAGACAGGTTTGGCCATATTCCTTTGTGATATCACTCGAGCCCGTTTCTTCTCCTCATTCACAGGTGTGTGTGTGTGTGTGTGTGTGTGTGCGCGTGGGTGTGCGGTAGTGAGAACTGATAGTGAGAACACTCCTTGCCATGAGCACAAGAATTTGGAAATCCACCAACACAGCAGATCAAAAACACTGGGACTCTCAATGTAGCTGATTAATATAATAGGCATGTCCACAACAGCATGCACACAATCACCCCGCCCACACCAAATAAATATCCGACCACACCCGTGACTTAATTTTCATCTATGTAATTTTCAACCCAAAAAAGAGCATTTTTGAAAGGGTACCCACTGAGTATCTGTGGGTACCTGACCGTTGCAGGACTCTGCGTTAGGCAGATTCTCCCATCATTCAGGTGAAAGCTGGTTTAACTCTCTGGAAGCCCGCTTGCTTGCTTCCTTGTGAGCTCGGAGGTCTTGTTCCACGGAGCACTCTGCTTATGCTCCTTCTGCTTCAATATCATGCTGAAGTAATTGCCGCCATCACTGTATTTCTGCTTTAAGGTCTCCTTCTGCTTCAATATCGTCCCGATTGTAGAGGGGTTTCGGCAATAACGAAATATAACGCTGCAATTATTTCAAAACAAGCAACAGTCCTATTCAACTCTCCTCACGTGTGTGACAAACAAGCTTTATGGGTGCAGGACTATCGAGATTCAGCTCCCTCCTCGCCAATAGAAGGCCAATGGGAGGCCAGAGGGGCGGGATATTGGGAGATAGCCAATGAGAGAGTAACTCGTGCATCGTGTGAAATTTTGATTGGTGCATTTGAATTTTGAATGGCACGTTTGGCGCTTTTCATAAGAGGAGGTTGTTTTCATATACAGAGGACAAGAACCTTAAATGTTTCTCGTAACCCAGAGTTTTCGTACCCAGGGAGTTTCGTAAGTAGCGGGCCGACTGGAGTTTTGATGGGAGGTTTTGGGTTGTTTTTTGTTGGTTTAGGGTTTTTGGGGATTTTTTTTTTTGGTGTTGCATAATTGGCCATGTTTTTGTGGCATTTTCCTTAACTTTTCCCCCTATTCTTCCTTAATTTCCTTATTTTTTAATTCGATGAATATTAAAAAAAAAAAAAATTAGATGCACTGAAGCTGCATGAATTGAAGCACGAAGTAGCGAGGGATCCCTGTATTAGCAAAACACTGATGAAGCGATTCAACTCGTTCACTTTAAACAAATCAATTTTTTTGAATGATTCATTTGTGCACAATTTAACAAGTAACACACAAACGGACACATACGCACAACACAAAAAAAATACACATACACAAAACACACTCACACACAAAACACAAGAAAACACACAGACACAAAAACAAACGCACAAACAAAACCAAACATACGAACACGCACGCGCACACAAGAGCAAGAGAATGATCATGAGAATCTTTATTGACTTCATCTTTTGTACATAATTCTCAGGAATGGAGAGACTGAAGTACGAGTTTTCTCCTGAAACACCACCACATACACCGCTGGTTTTGCAACACAAGCATGAAACCCGACCACAACCGAACTTGATTTATTTTATACTACTGTTACCAGTATTTGATTTGGTTTAGAATAGATCTGAGATATCAGGAACAGCTACATCTAACACCAAAAAAAAAAAAAAAAAAAAAAAAAAAAAAACAAGCTTGTAAACATCAGAAAAATACAACTGACAAAAACTATATATGACGGATATTTCTCAAGTTCATGGAAATAAAAACAGTGATACATGATTTCCTATAATGAGTAAAATGATACAACATCCACTGTTTTATTATCAACAACTAGAACTGATATTCTAAAATAACAAAAGCGTGCAATTCTAGGCAAAAACAATCTTGTTTTTCATTGTAATTTTGGTCCCAAAGGCAAATTTTCTTATTTTCAGACAAAACTTCTCTATTTTCAGGTTATTAAAGTGATAATACGCAGCCAGTCAGCAAGCTTAGTGTCATTACCCTCAAAATCAACATGCAGGAAGGCTGCAGAAAAAATCAAAACACGGCGACTATGCAGCGTGTGAACTATAAATTAAATATGAACTCATTAATTCAGTTTAGCTAATTGACTGACCGGCTAACAGGATAACTCGCGGCCAAGTGATGTCAACGCAAGAAATACATCAGAACTCAACTAACAATTCCAAAATGCCAGCATTCGTGATAAAGAAAATTAACATCATGGTATTCAGAACAGTATTCACTCACTAGCTAAGTGGCTCAAAAAGAGCGTCCAAAATAAAATAACTACCAAAATATGGTTAATTTGCAGCTTTAAGATGAGTGTGAAAAAAATTATAGATTACAAATTAAAATTTTATGAACACATTGTGAAAAAAAAAAATCTTAATTCACCAACAACCTGACAGAATAGCTAGCAGTTAGTGTATAAGGTGTAGCAAAGTGAAAATAAATCAACACTGAGCTCACAAATTCAAAATGCTAGCATTTGTTAGCAAGAGAAAGAACTCTAGACGAGACCTACAATATCTAGAACTGCCAGCTAATGGACCAGCTAGCAAATGCTAATGGTTGAGGTCACTGGAATACAACTATTCCTCAATAGTAACAAAATGCTGTTAATCCCTTGTTAGCATACAGGATTAGAGCTACAAGTAAAATCAAAGGAATCATTTACTCCGAGGCACAGATGCTAACATGAAAAGAAAGACTTGTCTGTATGTTTTAAGTTCATGTCCAATTTAAAAGCTGCTAGGAAAATCTTTATTCTGCACTAGTACAGTATATTTAATTGCTAACTGGCCATTGAGCAAAGAAAAACAATCTTTGATAAGAATTGTTATAAGAATAGCTCGAACAAGGCTGTGCTTCGCTACTCAAAAGACTTGAGTAAAATTCCAACATGTTAGTTTCTATTAGGATAAATGGGAATGTTTATTATGTCAGGTCCATTATCAGGTAACTAGCAAACTAGCAAATCAGCAGCGAGTATATGTACAGCTTGTGTCGCTCTCCACATCTGAACAATCCAAAATATTTAGCAGCTAGTGTATAAGTGAACACTAAAATACTCAGGATGACAAAAGGCTGTTGGCAAAAACTTATGCATTCATTGGCTAAGTAAATGCTAAATATCAGCTAGCATGTGACATGTTTGTAAACGCTAATAATTTATTAAAAAAAAACAAAAAAACAAAACAGGTGAATGCTGCTAGCAGCTAAGCTAAAAGTTCGTGTTCAATAGAAAATGTCCAATCTTACTTAGCAAGG
Source organism: Plotosus lineatus (assembly GCA_024760905.1). Taxonomy (NCBI): domain Eukaryota; kingdom Metazoa; phylum Chordata; class Actinopteri; order Siluriformes; family Plotosidae; genus Plotosus; species Plotosus lineatus. The sequence continues at coordinate 2,152,864 of CM045733.1, forward strand.
ACACTGGTTAGCAGCGACAGTAGCTTACAATTGACCTTTTACGGGTTTTTTTGCACTTGTGTAGAAACATTCATGATTTAGATAAGGGCTTATTAGCTGCTAGCATTCAAAAATACAGTGGTACATTGATTTACAAGTGTCTCTTATAACAAATTTTCCATGATACAAGCTTCAATCTCACTAAAAATCCGCCTTATCCAACCAGCAAAATTTTGATTTGCGAGCTCTAGTGTATTTGCGCATCATCTACAGCAGGTCGTATTGGTGCTCTCACGGTGTTCTCTTCACCATAGGGAACACATTGAGAGCACCACTGCCAACAACTGTAGAGGATGCGCAATTAAAATTAATTCTAGTACAGTATAACAAAAAAGCATGTTCCCAAGGGTCACATGTGCACCCCCAGGCATCACATCACGCCCCCCCCCCAAGGGGGACGCACCCCATTATTTGAGAAATACTGGCCTTGTGGGAGCTCACAAGACCCTTTCCTTACTGGCATTCGTAGCATGCACATGTACAAAATTCTCCTCCTCCTTCTCTGTTACGCACTACCTAATGCCTGCCCACGTGACATCTTCGTGCCCATGTGACATCTTTGTCAGAAGGGTTAGCTGACTTCGTGTTTATTCTTGATTTTCTAATTATTTACTATTAATTATTATGAATGTAAATGTATTATTATTATTATGAAATATTTACTGTTTTCACAGATTTATCTTTAATATATTAGGTGAAATATACGTGTTTGTGAAGGTTATACGAGTTTAGGAGGGGGTGGAACGGATTCATTGGTTTTCTAGTATTTCCGATGGGAATTTTTGTTCTATCTAACGAACATTCTGACTTACGAGCTCGCCCTCGGAACGGATTAATTTCGTACATCAAGGTACCACTGTACTAGTGTTTTGATCAAATTTTTTATTGCTAATGGTTAACGTTTCACAAAGATTGCTGACTTCCATGAGCTAGCATTTGGGACATAGTCAAAAAAAAAAAAAAAAAAAAAAAAATCTTTAAAAAAAAAAAAGAGAAAGAAGATGGCAGACTTGCGATGCCATAGCAACGTACATTCATCTTCCATTATTTTCCGTATGTACACACATTTACATTAAATACCACTTTTCTAGATCTTTCTGTAGGACTTTCCTGTATTTTTCTCATGGTACTCTGGTCCTCATAATTCTACCTCGTCAGCTGACCAACAACCTTCAGCAAGGTTTTGTTCTCCTGCTTCAGTTGTTCGTTCTCATCCTCAATATCATCCAGATCCTGAAAAATGAAGGACAAAAACATGTTTATGAATACAAAACAAATTGCAAAGACAATACAGCTGTGCCGAAAATAAAGTGGTGGGGTTTCATAATTGGTTATGGTAAAACAGCTGCGTTTCACGGAAACAATTGGCTGTGCTAATAAATATAAAATGGCCATGTTGGAGGGCAGTGGTGACCTGGTGGTATCAGTGCTGGATCATTGATCCCAAGGCCGGGGGTTCAAGCCCCACTCTCCATGGGTCATCACTGTTCCCTCAGTGCACTTAACTGGGTTATCGAAGGCCGGCCGTGTCTCTCACTGTCTGTGGCGAGAGATTCACATAAAAGAACCACTGCTGACTTTCAACAAGAGTAGACGCAAAGCTGTCAGCGTGTTTCTGCCCTGCGATGGCCTGGTGAGCCGTACAGGGTGTACTCTTTCCACGCCCGGAGTCGGCTGAGGTGGGCGCCAGCCTCCCCCCGACCCTAATTAGGATTAAGCAGTTCAGAAAATGAATGAATAGCCGTGTTGGCAAAGTTGAGATGGCTGTGCTTACAAAGATAAATCGCCTGTGTTAGAGAAATGGAATAGATAAATAACTTTAGCTCAATTTGTACATGTATTTAGCACATGTACTTGCAGATATAGGTTGAAATATATTTGAGAATGTTTTTGGTTGAACTATAATATTTGATTCGTCTTCTGAGAGTAATAGATGAATCGTCTTCTGCTGAAAAACTGTGCGTGTTGTTGGCGTGAGATTCCATGTTGTTTATATCATATAATATGCTGTGATATGCATGCACTATATTTCATGTAGTACTTTGTACCAGCCCAGTGACGTCACGGTAACTTTGTGTAGGCGGGCACTTAGCGATGGTGGCCTTCGAGCTGATAACTTATACAACAAGCACATAAAATAAAAGCGCTGTGTGTGCAATGGTTTATTTATGATATACAGTACTGTACTACCCAACCCGGTATCAGCTGCTGAACCATCCGAAGGCAGCTGATCACAAACTGAAGCGCGGTCGTCCAAAAGCCAATGACCAATAAAAATGCAGACATTTTGAATTATATTTTAATATAAAATAATATTATTAAAAACAATGCCATTTTTATTATTAAAACCAAATGTATTAATATTAAAGCAGGTGTCATTAAAAAGAATTCTTTAAAAGAATATATTTTTTATTGATTTCATTATTATTTGACAGGTGTTTAAAAGAAGTATTGATTAATTGTTATTGATTAAAACATATTTTATTCAAGCATGAAATGAATTGGGCACAATTTATCCAACTTAATAAAGCCCTCTCCAGGTAGTTACAGGAATTATATTACAAAATATACAGCGAGATACGGACAAGGGAAGGATACATACAAAAGAATTAAAGAAATCGTTTAGTATTACAAATAAATATTTGTACACATTTGAAAACATTCTGGTTTTCTCTAAGAGAGTAATCTGCATTGCCATTTAAAATGAGATTAATATCGATTGGTGCTCTTTGATGGATAATGTGTTCTAAAGTTTTTAACATTTGTTCACGTTGAAAATTATATATAAGGGACATTCTAGAAAATAGTGAAAAAGAAAAACATTCTGACACTTGTGGCCACACTGACAGCGTGCATCATCCTTTACATTCATTCTAAATAAATCATAATTAAGTGAACTTGACATATATCTTAATCTTGTGTGTAAAATATTTAACTTCCTTTTCCCGTATGAAAAAAATACCGGTGCACATTTTGGTTTAAGACGAATCGCTGATTTAATGAAACTACAGAATTGCTGTCTCTGGTTCCTAGTGGGACATCGTTCCACAATTTAACTGTTGATGGAAAAAATGAAAGTGTTGAGTATTTTAATCGTGTAGGGGGTATACTATAATCATGTTTCTGAATGGATAGTTCGTTCTGTTCGCTACTACTGGAGGTAGTAGATCACAGAGAAAAGTTGGAGTAAGACTTTTGTGTATCTTATAAAATAAAATTAATTTACGGACACGCCTTCTTTCAGACAGCAATTCCCAGCCTGTTTCAAAATATAGTGATTGAGAAGAAGCGTATCTTGGCAGTCCAGTAACAATACGGGCAGCTTCAAGCTGTAACTTTTCTAATCTGTTGGCTTGCTCAATCGAACACCCGTCCCATACCTCACATGCATACTCAAGGTCTGGTCTGATAAATACGGTATAAATTTTGGACAGTGTCGCTCTGTTTAGTAGAAATTTTAACTTTCGAAGTGAGCCCATCATTCTGGAAGTCTTTTTAACAATATTTTCAATATGAAAGTGCCATCCCCCATTTGATAAAAAACATAAACCCAAATGTTTGTGAGATTCCACTGCTTTCACTTTACAGCCGTCAAAATACAAATCAATATCTTGATTATTCTTAATAGTGAATAGCATAGTTTCAGTTTTTTCTGGGTTCTATGAAATTAACCAATCCTTAGCCCAATTGGATAGAAGTTCTAAATTTTCATTCATAAGCTGTTCCATTAATTGCTTTTCTTTTGACAATGTTCCTAATGAAGTATCGTCAGCGAAAAGCCAAATAAAACAATTTAATTTATCTGCAATCTCATTTACATTAACAGTGAAAAGGAAAGGACCTAAAACTGACCCCTGAGGTACTCCAGCTTTTAACACCAAAGGTTTAGATAACGAGCCATGAACAAAAACTGATTGACTGCGACCACTTAGATAATTATTAAACCAATCAAGTAGTTTTCCACAAACTCCATACTTCTCTAGTTTGTGCATAAAGCCCATATGCCAAGCTCTATCAAATGCTTTAGAGGCATCACAAAAAAACATACAATAGTAATCTTTGTTATCAACCGATGTTTAAATCTGGTTATAAATTTCAACAAGTTGTTGTAGAGTAGAGTGACCTCTCCTGAATCCACATTGATATCTATATAAGAAATCATTTGCCACAAAGTAATTATAAACATGTTTGAAAACCACCCTTTCACACAGTTTTCCAACACAGCTTATCAGTGAAATCGGGCGATAATTTGATACAATAGAGTTATCACCCTTCTTGTATAGCGGCATAACATTTGTGTATTTCCATTGACGAGGATATACTGATAAGTTAAGTGACGTGTTAAATATCATACACAACACTGAGCTTATAGACTCAACAGTATATCTCAATAACTGATGACTAATCTGATCTGGTCCAGCAGCTTTCTTAAGAGGTAGACATTTAATTATGTCGGATATCTCATTAACTTCGATCTTAATATTATCGATAACAGTATTAGTGCATTTATCAAAATTTGGAAGAGATTTATTGTCTGCACCATTCAGATTGGTTACAGACTCAAAATATTCATTCAACATATTAGCTTTATCTATGTCTGTAAATGCTGATGGACATTCATCAGAAACACAATGCAGCCGTGAGGGGGGGGGGCACAAACCAGTGTCTCTCCCTCACGCCGGTCCCAAGCCCGGATAAATGCAGAGGGTTGCGTCAGGAAGGGCATCCGGCGTAAAACAAATGCCAAATAAACTATGCGAATCACAAGAAAGAATGATGCTGAGGCTGGAACTACCAGGCAAAAGGCCTAGAGGAAGACCAAAGAGACGATTCATGGATGTGGTAAAGGAGGACATGAAGGTCGTTGGTGTAAGAGAAGAAGATGCAAAGGATAGGGTGAGATGGAGGCAGATGATTCGCTGTGGCGACCCCTGAAGGGAAAAGCCGAAAGGAAAAGAAGAAGATTCATCAGAAACACTTCTTTTTAGAGCTGGAATTGTGGAAGCGGAAACTGACGTCTTGATTAAACTGCGTAACATTTTCCAATATGATGATCTATTCTCTCCATACAACTCAAAAATAAATTCATCAAGATTAGAGTAGAATTGTTCTTTCGCATAATATTTCATGTTATTAACTTTATTTCGCTGCTTTTTGTATTTACTAATATCAAAGTCCTTCTGTGTTCTTTTTGCCTTTTTCCGTAGTTGATCCCGCTTTCTACTTTCACGTCTAATATTTGAGTCATACCATGGTTTGTCATTAGGTCTTATCATAACTATTCTAGAAGGGACACATTGTTTTGTGTAATCATTAAAATGGTCATAAAATGTACAACAAATGTCATCAATGTTGGAACAGACACTAAACAATGACAACCAATCCGTATCTTTAATAAGTGCGTTTAGCTTCTCATAGTCACCATCTTTATAACACCAGACCCTTCTGGAATATGCAACTTTTGTTGAGACGTGCACATCTATGCTAACAAACGTACCTTTGTGATCACTTATAGTTCTGTCAAAATCAATCACACCACTTTCTACAACATCAACTTCATCACTGACTATAACTGGATCTAGCAACGTGCTGGTTGTCCTGGTAACCCTGGTAGGTTCTGTTATAAAATTACGTAAATTGTTTCTAGTTCAAATATCTGTTATGTTTAGATTTGATACAGATAATACATTTTCATTCAAATCACCAACAATAATAACTTTATTTGAGATATCTAAAGCACCTTCAATACTAATATCAAATCTACCCCAGAAGTTGTCCATATTGCTTTCTGCTCTGTAAACTGTACATAAGATGAGCGGTTTTTGAGGAAAAAATATCTTAACCCATATTGACTCATCAAATATATTCTCTAGTTCAGAAAGTCTCTTAAAATAAAATTGATAAAAAGTATTGATCAAGGAAATACATTGATTTATTTTATAAAAGAGGTTTGACCATTGTTTTGTTTAATATTTTATTTAAAAATCCTGCCCAGAGATCATCAACATTTATTTGTATGCTTTCGGAGGTGGGGAGGGTGGGGTCAAAAAAAGCATAGTCTCTGTACACTTGGGAAAATGTTGAACCGCCCTTAAGTTATTAATAACGTGTTAAATAAAATAAAATGTCTTGGTTAATGACAAAGTGACTGTGTTACTAACAGTAAAATAACTGTATAAATGATGACAGAGTGGCGGTGTTGATGATAAACGACTCTGTTAATGACATTAATGTGGCTGTGTTAATAAAGTGACTGTAAATGATCCCAGACGAGTGATTATAAATGTCTCGTCATCATTATCAGGTGGCTGTGATGATGATACACTGGATGTGTTAATCATTATTACGTAGCTGCATTAACTTTAATAAAATGACTGTTTCTAATCGTAAAGTGACGGTATTAATGTTATTAAAGCGGTGTTGTTAATAATAATAACATGGCTGTGTTAACAGTAAAATGTTTGATTTAATGATGATTAAGTTTGTAATTACAACAATTAAGTTCTTATCATTACTTTTATTATTATTGTTATTTTTCCATTCATTCATTAGCTGAAACACTTAATCCTAACCTCTAAAGCCGCTACCGCCCACCTAAGCCAGATCTGGGAAAGGGCAGAGTACACCCTGGACAGCTCACCGGGCCATAACGGGGCAGAAACACGCTGATGGCTATGCAGCCCTTTGCAAAAGTCAGCAATGGTTCTTTTGCATGAACGTCTCACCACAGTGAGAGACATGGCCGCCCTATGTACGCGTGAGCGTGCGTGTGTACGTACGTGTGGGTGTATGAGTTGCATGTGTGTGTGTACGTGCGTGTGTGCGCGCATGTGAGTGTGCATGTGTATTTTTATGTGTATGTACGTGTGTTTGTGTGCTTTTGAGTGTGTGTCTGTGTGCGTGTGAGCGTCTGAGTGGGCAGGTGAATTTTTGTGTGTGTATGTGCCTGTGTTTGTATGATTATGAGTGTGTGTGTGTGTGTGTGTGTGTGTGTATGTGTGCTTTTGTTGTTTAGGGGGCCGGTGGTATTGTGGTTAGGGTGCTGCGCTCATGATCGGGAGGTTGTGAGTTCGAATCCCACTGAGACCCTCACTGTGCTAAGAACCCTGGGCAAGGTCTCAACCACAAGTGTGCCTCTGTTCACCCAGCAGTATAAACGGGTACCGGTAAAATATACTGAGAAGGGAACCTGCGATGGACTAGCGTCCCATCCAGGAGGAGCTGGACTCCTGGTCGCTTCACGCCACGGAAACTGGGGATAAGCACCGGCCTGATGAGCCGCGAAGCTCAGGTGTAAAAAGCCCACGGACTTTACCTTATGTGTGTGTGTGTGTGTGTGTGTGTGTGTGTGTGTGTGTGTGAGTGGACATGTGTATTTTTATGTGCGTGTGTTTGTGTGATTGTGAGTGTGTGTTTGAGTGTGCGTGTGAGCGTGTTTGTGTGTATATTTCTGTGATTTTGTGTGCATGTGTTTGCGTGATTATGTTCATGTGTATGTGTGTGTAAATTACCCGGTTCAACAGATCGATTTCCTCCTTTAGTTTCACGATCAGTTCATCTTTATCCTGATGAGCCTTCAACAGTCGAGTGTTCTCCTGCCTCTCCAGAGCCAGCTCCTGCACACACACACACACACACACACACACACACACACACACACACACACAGAAATCATTGATTCATTAATCCACTGAGCTTTTATATTGATGTTTGATGATATTTTCTGGAAGATTCCTAGAGCTTTGTGTATTTGGGTCATTTGATTTTTTTTAAAGCCATTTAAGCCGACCTCACACACGCTCAGTAAAAACCACCTGATGATGAAAATATACAGGTGAGCTGCATTTATAACGTACCCAATATACAACCTATTGAGGCTTTGAGGCAACAGCGTTCTTCAGCGTTTAAGAATTGACTTTTGTTTCCTTTACGTATTTTATATTTGTCCTTCACATGTTTTTGTTACTGCTACTTATGTTTTCATATATCACAGATTTAAATCGTGCATTAACATTTTTAAATGGTGTGATCCAGCTTGCACCGAATCCCACTTAGACCGCGGCGTAGGAGCGGAACCCTGTGCTCAGTCGAGGGGCCCCTGTACATTTTTTACACATTTCTATACATCGGAGCAGATTTCAGCATCGCGGAGGCGTTCAGAGGGGTTTCTTTCATTTCTCATTAACTGACTTGAACATTGCCTGCTCTGGGTCTGGCTCAGTTTTCTGCTAGTCTCAGTAAAACTGTGTGAGAGACACTGAAAGATTCCCTCAGTGTTCCTTCAGTCCTGACCTTTCCTTCAGACAGTATAAACCACTGGGACTTCATCCACATGCACATTCCAAACGACAGCTCGTTATCCTCATTATTCACTCTGACATCACAGTACGGTTATAAATCACATCATTATTATAATTAAGGCAGTGTTGGCTCTCCGGGTTACTGATCAGAAGAGCAGGGGTTCAAGCCTCAGCACCACCGATATGCAACTGCTGGTCCATTGAGCAGGACCCTGAACCCTCAACTGTATCATTATATTGTAATGTCAGCACTGGTGGCAGACTCAATAAAAACTAATTATATACATCCTTCATCATCAGATATAAATCTTCATTCTGATTTCATTTCAATTTTAAACATTCCTGTGAAAAGATCCACTGTTTCTGGAAGGTAGTGCACAGATCTACACCTGAGCAAAAAAATTTACAACAATAATAATAGCCTATGATGAAAAGTAACCATGGCAACCACTGTAAATAAGAGTGCCATATTTTGGAACATGACCGTTTATATACCACTCTGAGAAAATAAACATTCCACAGAAAATAATTATCTATAACAGTGCATAGCAACATTAACACGGAGATCAAACACCAGGGTAGATTAAATACTATCAACACACCAAACACCACACATAGATCATATACAATGGCAGATTTAAACACTATGGATACATCAAACACAAGAGCAGATCAAACACCATGGACACATCAAACACCACACACACACACACACACACACATCAAACACGAGCAGATCAAATACCATGGACACATCAAACACAAGTGCAGATCAAACACTATGGATACATCAAACACCACACACACACACACACACACACACACACACCAAACACAAGGGCAGATAAAACACCATGGACACATCAAACACCAGACACAGATAAAACACCATGGACACATCAAACACAAGGGCAGATAAAACACTATGGACACAACAAACACCACACACAGATCAAACACAAGGGCAGAGCAAACACTATGGATACATCAAACACCACACACCAAACAAGTGCAGATCAAACACTATGGATACATCAAACACCACACACACATGAAACACAAGGGCAGATCAAACACTATGGACACATCAAACACCACACACACATCAAACACAAGGGCAGATTAAATGTCACGGATGCCATGCGCACCTCACAGATTAAAATAGGTATGAATTAAACATCACTGATGGACCACATTTGTACCTTCTCCAGTTCCTCAATCCTCCTGTCCAATCCTGTATTGCCATGACGGGAACGATGTCTGCTTCCTCCAACCTCATCCTCGCTATAAAACACACACACACACACACGCAGTAAGTATTCCATTATTGCTCATACATTATTGGCTATTTACATGTATTGAAATTTCACATAACTTCAGTAGTCATGACTGAATTACATTGACAGACTGTGGCTTGCAGACCAAAATTTTCTTTAGCTGATAAAGACCTTGCAAAATTGTGTGTGTGCGCGAGCACGCCTGTGTAAAATGTCAAGAATAACTTAGAGACCCACCCACATCGCTGTGAACTTTACATCATGACCAGTTAAACCTGTTCAAATTAGATTTAGACCCTCCTACAGTCCTGATTTAACTTCTGCCCAATTAGAGCCATTCCTATGCCCATATATGACATTTACTACCTGGCCATACTTTCATACATGGACTTTACAGCACAACTGTTTTAGTTTCCCTATATGTATTAAAATAAATATATTTAAAAACTATGAATATTCTTATATATGGACTTTTAAGCACCACCCACTTACAGCTGGTTCTTATTGTGTATTCTATATATGTATTTAAAGCACCTCCTACATGCCATACATGAGCTTATAAATATATATATATATATATATATATATATATTTTTTTTTTTTTTTTAAGAAATAGAATACTGTATTAATAAACTAAATACGTTCTGTTAACCTAAATTTTTAAGACACTGGGTGAACTCGGGCGTTGTCTTGATATCTTCATGTGCTTCAAGATGTTGGTGGAATTTAAAGGCGAAAGATTAATTGTGCCCTTGTCATGCTGTATCTTTCAACTCACCGAAGGTAACCTGGCATTTCACTCTGAGCCGTGAACTTGAAGCGAGTAACATGACCATACCCAGGGTTGTATGTGGAGGGCCAACCATACAATATGTGGCCTGGACAAGCCTTTTTATCTTTCAGATAAGGTCAATGGTTGAGGTCTCAATAACGTAAGGTTGGTACGTGACGCTGCCACTTCCCCACATGTTTCAGTCAACCTAGCATTGCGTATGTGAGGCTAAGCATACAGAGGATATGGGCCAGTCAAGCCTTTTCTTTTAAGTGGGGGTCAAATGTCAAGTTCAAGATCAAACTAACACATTATGGTGAGACGCTGCCCTACCACCCTCCACATATTCTCGAGGCTTGTGCCTCCAATAGTTCGGAGGCATATTTATGTAGTTCTTTTTACATCATCATCAACCCATAATAATTTGCCATGAAGTCTATTTATTGCCCTGACAAGCCCCGCCCACAATTCAGTTTGAAAGGGTTTCTGTTGTAAAAATGTGACTTTAATGAAGTTGATGATGGGGGAGGAGCATGAAATTTCAAATGGTTCTCCACTTATTTCCGCAGGTGGGTAATGGCACTGAGGGTCTCCCACACTCCGACGACATGAACACAACGATTGGACATCTGCTGCCTCGCTGCCAGAGCGCCACACACTCGACGTGCAGCACACACTCCGCCTCAGCTTCCTCACCCCCCCCCCCCCCCCACACACACACACACACTCCACTCTCGCCCGTGTGATTCAACACATATTGCTATTTAACTTTACATGAATGGGACGAGGCACCGCATGCACCACACACATTAGTTCACCCACAATCCTCAGAGTGCAGGTTAACAGGAACCTGTCCATCACCGACAGCAGCTTCATCTTTATTGTCATATTTTATCTACCGGAAACTCTGCAGTTATCTAAATTAAATTCAATTGAGGGATTTTAAAATGCACGTGTTCAAGTACACAGTTAATTAAAAGCGGAAAGTTAAAAATGCTATGACTGGCGACCAGAAAACATTTTTTTTTCATGAGCACAGGAAACATTTTCCAACATGGTTCTTTAAAGCCATGTGGTGTCGTTCATCTGCCCAGTATAATTAGTGTGTTTAATATGTTTCAGTGATACAGATGCTTATTTTAACAGAAATTACCATTAAAAGCACAAAACCGGGTGAATTTATCCCACGGATTCTGAGCAGAAGTTGAACCAGTGGTAAGCGGTTGTTGTTGTTTTTTTACCCCAGAAATGACATGAGCATGCTGAGCGGATTTGTCCAGCACAAGTAAACAGGCAGATCTGTTCAGTGAGCTGCACTTTAGGCAGTAAAAGCAACTCTAGCAACAACTTGAAGGAAATAGGTGTACATGGTGACCTTTTAGAATCAGAGAGGGCAGAGTCTCTTATGTAAATGACGAGACATCACATTCTAGTGACTCTGAGGGCGAGACACTGCAGAGATGAGCATGACGGTGAATGCATGAACGATTTTGGTTCTCTGCAGTGTCTTGTCCTCAGTGTCTAAGCCGTCAGTCAGTTTAGAAACAAAAATAAATGATTTCCGTGATTTTTGCACGTGTTTTTTGTGAAGCTCAGCACTGGACTGTAATGTGTTATGATTGACGGGGTCAGTGACGCAGCCCAACCAATTTGATGCGTTCACATGACAGCTGACTACAGGATGGATGATGGATATAAAAATAGACAAAGACATTAAATATACACAATAAAAATTTTAATGTGTGTGTGTGTTTGTGTATACACATATATATATATATATATATATATACCCCTTGTGGCGGCCACTGCCAGACCTTGTGGTGTCCTACAGAAGCAAAATTAGGGGAAAAAAAAAAAACAGTAAATAAAGTGGAGTTTGAATAAAAATGTACACACATTTCTGATTTACCTGCAGAGAAACTGTTCATGATTGGGAAAGCGTGGGATAGGGGAGAGATAGGGAAAGAGCAGCGGTGAGAGAGAGAGAGAGAGAGAGAGAGGAGAGAGACAGAGAAAGAGAGGATGCGAGAGAGAGAGAGAGAGAGAGAGAGAGAATGAGGGGGAGGGAGAGGGAAGAGGTAGTTCACTCTCATTAACATAAGCATTTAACGTAAATTAAGTTCTATCCTTTTATAAGTGCATCAACATAAAACATAAGGAAAGATGTGTGGGAGACACGTGGGGTGATGGGGAGGTACTTGTGGTAACGGGGAGGTACGTGGGGCGATGGGGAGGTAAATTACATTTTAAAATTGACAAAATTAAATTAGTAGAAAAGGTGAGAGGAATTGTGTTAAATGTACCACTAGTTGTGTTTATTAAATAATAAATAAAAGCTGTGAAGATATTTGATGTCATATTTAAAGATTATCAGTGAAACGTCGTGTGATTTGGAGGTAAATTAAGTGTAAAAAATTTTAATGAGTCTGAGGTGGAGTTCAAACAGAAACTGGTGAAGGGATGCGAGATAAAGCCTGCCCAGCTTCTAAATTCAAAGGTGTGTGCGCGTGTGTGTGCGCGCGTGTGTGCGTATGCATGAGTTCATTCTGAGTCTAATCTCTGCTTAATCACACTGGGTAAAAATAAATTGTATTCACAGGTGTGAGGTAATTTCAGACAGGGACTGCCCCAGGCTCCTCACATGGCCGATTTAACCTCCTGACAAGAATGTTATAGTCTCCTGATGCATCCTTCTCCGGGAGTGACTGTATTACCCTCCTGAATCGACAGCTCAAGGTTCCTGAAGTGACTGCTTTAACCCCCTGAAGCGACTGCTCTAACCCCCTGAAGAGACAGCTCAAGGTCCCTGAAGAGACAGCTGAAGCCTTCCTAAGTGACAAATCCAGCCTCCTAAGGTGAAAGGTTTTCTGTATTTTCCTAAATCAACTGCTCTGGTATCCTGAGGTCACAGCATGACATCACTGCTCAATGATCCTGATGCTGCTACTCAACATTCACAGCATTACCAATTAAACCAATCACGTTTCGACTATTCTGAATCGTCCTGAAAACATGATCTTTCCATACCTTTGATGTTGTTGCTCAGTCTCTCTGATGTTACTGTACAATGTTGCTAATGTTGCCACTCCATACCACTGCTGCCACCATCCGCCTGACATCACCGCTCGACTGTCCTGCGCCATCACCCTGACATTCAACGTTCTTGTAATATCACCTCTCTAATCATACCTTACTTACTGTTAGGAGTATGTACCTATTAGGGTGAATGTAAATATAAATACCATGGAAGAGAGTCACGTGGTGGGACTCAGCTGTGGGAGGCTGTAATTTTCCATAGGGGACTGGAGTTGCGCAGTCCAACAGAGGGGAGGAGCAACACAGACATGTTTGGGCTTGTCTGAGCTTGCCTGGGCTTGTTCAACTTGGTTTGGGGAATTTACTAGTCCTTCTCAAAAAATTTGCATATTTTGATGAAGTTCATTATTTTCTGTAATGTACTGATAAACATTAAACTTTCATATATTTTAGATTCATTACACACCAACTGAAATATTTCAGGTCTTTTATTGTTTTAATGCTGATGATTTTGTTATACAGCTCATGAAAACCCAAAATTCCTATCTCAAAAAATGAGCATATGATGTTCAGGTAGTGTAAACGAGCTATTAACCTAATCATCTGAATCAACCAATTAACTCTAAACACCTGCAAAAGATTCCTGAGGCTTTTAAAAACTCCCAGCCTGGTTCATTACTCAAAACCACAATCATGGGTAAGACTGCCGACCTGACTGCTGTCCAGAAGGCCATCACTGACACCCTCAAGCAAGAGGGTAAGACACAGAAAGAAATCTCTGAGTGAATAGGCTGTTCCCAGAGTGCTCGATCAAGCCACCTCAGTGGGACGTCTGTGGGAAGGAAAAAGTGTGGCAGAAAACTCTGCACAACCAGAAGAGGTGACCGGACCCTGAGGAAGATTGTGGAGAAGGGCCGATTCCAGACCTTGGGGGACCTGTGGAAGCAGTGGACTGGGTTACAGATGCCGCATTCCCCAGGTCAACCCACTTGAGCACAGAAACAGCGGCAGAAGCGGCTGACCTGGGCTACAGAGAAGCAGCACTGGACTGTTGCTCAGTGGTCCAAAGTACTTTTTTCGGATGAAAGCAAATTTTGCATGTCATTCAGAAATCAAGGTGCCAGAGTCTGGAGGAAGACTGGGGACAAGGAAATGCCAAAATGCCTGAAGTCAAGTGTCAAGTACCCACAGTCAGTGATGGTCTGGGGTGCCA
>CM045733.1:2175000-2235000 GCA_024760905.1 Plotosus lineatus
CCCATTACGAACTACTCATCTGCCTTTCATCCCGCTCTCTCTCTCTCGCGCGCACACTCACTCACGTACGCACACTCACTCACGTACGCACACTCACTCACGTACGCACACTCACTCACGCACGCACGCACACACTCTCTTAGTCAATTATACACACACTCACACTCACTCACACTCACTCTCACACACACTTACTCACACACACTCTCACACACTCACTCAGTCATAATCACACACACTCACGCTCGCTCACTCACGCTCGCGCACACACACTCGCGCACGCACATTCACACACGCACACTCACGCACGCACACACTCTCTCACACACACACTCACACACACACACTCACACACCCACACTCTCACACACTCTCTCTCACAATCACACACTCACTCTCACACACACACACACTCACTCTCACAAACACACACTCACGCATGCACACTCACTCACGCACACTCACTCACGCACACTCACTCACGTACGCACGCACACTCAGTCACAATCTCACACACACACACACACACACTCACTCTCTCACTCACTCACTCACTCTCACTCTCACACACACACACTCTCACACAATTACGTGCACACTCTCACGCGCGCACACTCTCTCTCGCGCACGCGCTCTCGCTCTCTCTCGCACGCGCGCTCTCACACGCGTGCACTCTCACACGCGCGCACTCACACGCGCGCACTCTCTCACGCGTGCACGCTCACAATCACACTCACTAATACACACACACACAATCACACTCGCTAATACACACACACACTCGCTAATACACACACACACTCGCTAATGCACACACACACTCGCTAATACACACACACACTCGCTAATACACACACACACACTCGCTAATACACACACACACACTCGCTAATACACACACACACACTCGCTAATACACACACACACACTCGCTAATACACACACAGACACACACACACACTCACTCACACTCATACACTCACTCACTGTGACTCACACACACTCTCACATCTTGTCTCACACACACACACAATCACACTCGCACTCACTCTCGAACTCACACACACACACATTCACTAACTCTCACTCTAGCACACACACACACTCACACACAATCACACACACTCTCACAAACACTCACTCACACACATTCACTCACTATCACTCTAGCACACACGCGCTCTCACACGCTCTCTACGCTCACGCATGCTCTCTCACACTCACGCACGCTCTCTCACTCATTCACACGCTCTCTCACTCATTCACACGCTCGCTCGCTCGCACGCACACTCACACGCACGCACACACACACGCAGTCAGACGCTCGCTCACTCACACGCACGCACACACACACACACGCAGTCACACGCTCGCTCACTCACACGCTCACTCACACACACGCTCACTCGCTCACACTCACTCACACACAGAGATACTTACTCTCAATCACACACACACACACACACAGATACTCACACACACTCAATCACACTCACTCACTCTCATTCACACACTCACTCGCGCACACACACACAAACTCATTCACATACACACACACACACACTCACTCTCTCATACTCGCTCATACAGTCACACTCCCACTCACATACTTACACACTCACCCACACACTCACTCACTCTCTCACACACACACTCACTCAAGCACACACAATCACAGATACTTACTCACTCTCACTCACACACACAGATACTTACTCACTCGCACACACTCAATCACACACACACTCACTCACTCACACACTCAAATTCACTCACACACACACACACTCTTTCACACACCCACACCTCCCTCACTCGCTCTTTCACACACACACACACACACACACACACACACACACTCTCACACAGGCAACAACACACCTGTGTATGCCCAGTTCCTGAGTCAGAGGTCATGGACTCATTCTGAACAGTGTTGTGCTGTGTGAGCTCTTCCTCATTCTTCCTCTCCTTATCTCCATCATCGTCGTCTAGTTCATCCAAACTCTGCGCACACGCACACACACCTTATTAATTACTTCACATAACATTAAAATGTTTATAATTAAAGCCATTTCATTTAACCAACAAGAGAAACAATCGCATTGCCCTCAAGTCCTTCTCCACATATCCAGTATCCACATCACCCCCTAGGGGCCACCAGAGAACAGTGAAGAACATTAATGCTTCAGCTTTAATTGTTTGTAAATAGTGAACTGTCGGTTGTGGGTTCAAATCCCATTACAAACTACTCATCTGCCTTTCATCCCACATCTGTAGACTTCAGATGAGGTTCAGTGACACACTGATATATATGATCGGATCATGATAGGATTCTTCATCATAATAATTCCAAACTGTAGAACAGATCAGAAGAACAAAAACTGAAGTAAAAACACCATGAAACGTTTCACAGCGGCGAGAGCGCACACAGCGTACAATCGCAGGACTGGAGATCACATGTTCATGTAGTGCTGCGTTTCATATGTACATGATCACATGTAGTGCTGAGACTTCAGGGCAGTGTGATAGGTGTCCACCGAAATGTATTGGGGGGGGGGGGGGGGTTGGTCAGTTGGTTGGTCTCATGCTCCTTTTTAAGAGCGCAATATACGTCATAATAAAATTAAAAATGTAAAAATAAACATCCTGAGCTCAATGCTGACTTCGCTCAGCCCAGAGCCTTTGGTCAAATAAAGAAAAAACTCATTTGCTCAACAACTTCACACCACTGCATTTACACTGACAGCATTTGACAGACGCTCTTATCCAGAGCGACTTACAATTATCATTTTATTTACAACCAAGCAATTGAGGGTTAAGGGCCTTGTCAAGGGCCCAACAGTGGTGACAATGGGGATTGAACCGCTGAGCTTCGGATTAGTAACCTGTTGCCTTATCCGATACCCAAAACTCCACCAAGTTAGTGGGCTGGAGCCTCTCTCACACAACTGCGGGTGAAGGCTGGGCACACCCTGAACAGTTGGCCAGCCAACACAACACGCACACACAAACGAACACACACACACATGCACTCACGCACACACATTCACACACTCACACACAGGCACACAGACCTGGAAGTAATCTGGAAAACCACTTAAGCTAATGCAAATGTCTTAGGACTTTGGGAGGAAACTGGAGCAGTCAGAGGAAAATCACACCGAAGACAAACATTCATCAGGCTGGTGACCATCTCAGCCAACTCTGAGCGAGGGCAGAGTACACTTTGGACAACTCTCCAGACCATCGCGGAGCACAAACACATTGACGGCTATGCAACTCCTCTCTGTGAAAGTCAGCAACGGTTCTTTTACACGAACCTCCAGCACGGACAGTGAGAGACACGGCCGGCCTTTGATAACCCAGTTATGGCACTGTGGGGGGTGGGGGGCAGCGGTGACCACCTGGTGATAGTGGGCTTGAACCACCGACCATGGGATTGGTAATCCAGCATCCTACCACCGGGCCGCCACTGTCCCCTGAAGGCAAACAGAAACTGAAAAAGATGCTGGTGGTGGTAACACGAGAAAATCTAACATCTAACAATCAGCAATGAAGAATAAAATAAAACATAAATATATACATTAAACATGAAAGAATTCGGAGACACAGACGGTCAGTCAAGTAAAACATCAAACAGGGGACAGAAGAGGTTAATACAGTGGAACTTCGGCGGTCGAATGACTCTTTACTAGAACAAATATCAGGAAAATCTGCCTTGCTGTTGGAACTAATGATCAGAGTCTGGACAGATCAGAGCCGGGCCTGTTGAATGCTGCTCAGTGTTCAGCACTTTGAACAGCGAATGAGAGAGCATTTCGCACTGCGTATCGTGTTCATTCATTACATCACGGCTACTTTAACCTTTAACCCTGAGTCCGAAGGAACGCAGCAGTAAGTTTATTCAAAAGGAAAAGAGAAAAGTCGTGAGAATGTGAAGAATCAACTGCGATCAAGAGACAGAGAAGGGAAAAACCGCCACGCCCCCTCAAAGCAATAACCCCTCCCCCACCTCTCCCTCCCCACCCATCCACATACACAGACACATCCCAACCAGAAAGGTATGTAAGCAAATACAGTGCATAATTAGGTTATTATATATTATTATTTTTACTCTTTCGGGCATTAATGTATGTATTGTATATTAATATTTCATAAATACATCTTGTTTTCAATTTATATAAACAACTGTACCGACGGAAGTAAACATTCATCTGAATGCATTAATCCACTTTGAACTATTTTTGATGGGAAATATTCTTTCACTCTTCAACAAATCGGTAATCGAGCGTATTTTTGGAACGAATTGTGTTTGGCCACCGAGGGTCCACTACCGACGGTCTACTGTACACATGAAGTTAAATAAGAGTCCAGAGAAAACAATGCTGCCATCTTGTGGTGTGATGTGATATTCCAGCCTGCGTGTGTTAGTAAATAACTGCAGAAAACTTCACCAATCATGAACAACCGTTTTATTTTATGATGTTACGTAACTGGTGCAAAATTAGTTCTAATTTTAAAAAGGTTACAAAAAAAGGTGTATATTTTATTTATAAATTTTAGTCATCATCATTATCTTCCTCTGCTTCTTCCAGAGTACAGTCACAGAGGCAGCAACTGAAGCAAAAAAGGTCCAGACGTCCCTCTCCCCAGCCACTTCCTCCAGCTCTTTTGGGGGGGACACAGAGGCGTACCCACGCCCTCACCAAACTCCTCCCACACCCAATATTTTGCATCTGTGACAGCTTTGGCTGCAGCACATTTGTATTCATTCATTATTTAATTGTCTAACATTCCACAATTTATCAATACATGGAAGATTTCACTGGCAAAACACACACACACACACACACGCCCCACATACATACATACACACACACACACACACACACACATATACATACATACGCCCCATATCCCCACATATATACATACATACACACACCCTGCACATACACCCACAGCCCCCACACACAACCCTGCACACCCACATATATATATCCACACTCCCCACACACAACACTACACCCCCCACACACACACACACACACCACCCCTATACACACACACACACACACACCACCCCCTATACACACACACACACACACACACTCCTACACCCCCACATACACATACACACACTCCTACACACACACACACACACACACACCGACACTCCCACATATATATATATATATATATACACACACACACACACACACACACACCATCCACCACACATTCACATACACACACCCCACATACACACACCCGATACACAGACACACAAATACATACTCATGTACACACACCACCACACACACAACACACCCCACACTCACAACACACCACCCCTACACACACACTACACACTCCCAACCCTACACGCACACACACCACCCCCACACATACACACACCTACACCCCACACCACATACATCCCCCCGCCCCACACACACATGAAATTTTCAGTGATTATTTTCAGAGCAGGTGCATTTCCCTGCACACGTCTCCTTTTAAGGGCAACATTCTTATGACTGGTGTTTATTACAAATTTACTAAAGGAGACAGAGAAAAATGAGCGCGGGAACAGATCCGACATTTTTAAAACAAACAAAAGCACATCAGGCTCTGTCCCAAATCACAAATAAATCCACTAAAGAAACATCATCCATGTTTACATAACACTGTGTGTACAGGGTACGAGAGGACGACCAGAGAACGTCACAAACCAGAGGACTATGAAACTGGGGCAAAGGGAAAGGAAGAAACAGCAGCATTGTAAACTAGAATGCAAGAAACGTGAGAATAAAGAAGAAATACAGCATTCTATGCAGTCGACCAAAGCAGCGGGAGAAAGTGAGGAAAACAAACAAACAAAAAAAAACCCCAAAAGCTTCCAGAGATCCACAAGAGAAGTAGTAGTGGAGATGATATCTAAGGAACTGGAACTTACTGGACGAGATATCCATGAAAGACTAGAGACACGGGGACATGTGGATTGGTGGAGACGTATTGAGGGAACCCTGAGCAGTTAAAGAACTAATAAATAAAACATTTTTTTTTAAAGTGAGATTTAAAGCAAAGCCAATTGATTGGACGATGTGAGTTTCCTTAAACCAATCAAAACGCTTGAGTGGTCGTTCAGGAGACACTTGTATTATAATAATAAACCTCAGTACCACTCTATATTCCAAAAAAAATGTAAAACATTTCAATCACTGGCACCATACCCACAAGGAACAGAAACCGGAGTGATAACTATAAAGAAGAAATAAAGTAAATATATGTCCATATAAAGACAAATCAGGGACTGAGACCGAGATAGAGGGAGGCCTGAGGAGAAAAAGCTGACCTCACATTCCTTCTACTTCCTGTTTACACAGTTACAGACGAATGTTCAAGTCAGCATTGAGCTCAGGAGGTTTTTCTTTGTGTAAACAGGACACGACTCACCAAACAGACCTCGACTGATACACACCAACACAGAGTCAACGTACACAAACAAAAACATCGCCACACTCCAACCAAACATCTCAATCATCAAACCCATTATTAATCACCACCTGCAGGACAAGACCCCGCAAAACATCACTCAGGGTTAGAGCGTAAAGAGAAATAAACCGCTCTATTCTAATTATAAATAGTAATAAGCTATTTATTACAACAGACAGGGGGCGCCGTGGAAATCCGACTGCTGTTTGTCCCGAGGCTAATGAGTGTCTGAATAAAGTCAACACTGGAAACACATTAATATGATGAATTATACACACCAGCACAGTGTGTGTGTGTGTGTGTGTGTGTGTGTGTGTTGATCATCACCAGCAGACACACTCTGATAGTCAGACTACGTTTAATCATTCAACACACGCTGACCCGACAAATGCAACAGGAATTAAAAATATTATTTTAATGTTTAATTTCACATTAATCATCAAGAGTGGAAAAACTGTAAGAAACAGGGTCAAAGCGGCATACTGGGAAAAGCGGCATACTGAGATATATATGGGAATGCTGGGAGCTATGGGAATACTGTATATGGGAATAGTAAAGGACAGGAAACTAAGTGACAGGGGATTGCAGAAAAACAGAGAAACACAGAGGAAGGGGGCAGGGGGTCGCTGAAGGACGCTGGGGGTAAAGTAAATGGTAAGACTTTCACAGGTTTTTTTCTCTTTCTTGCTCCGCTTTCTTTCCTTGGTTTGTCCTTCTCGGTTCTTTTTCTGACCAAAAGGAGTGTGTGTATAAACACATACTGTGGGGGTTGATATTTGTCTCCGTGTGTGTGCGTGTGTGTGTGTGTGTGTGTGTGTGTGTGTGTGTGTGTGTGTCTTTGGCACTCAGACCATTAAACACAAACAGACCCATGACTGGTAACAACCAACACTTGGTCAGGAAGGGGGCAGGGGTGGGAGGAAGAGGAGGGGGAGGGAGGAAGGGAGTGGGAGAGAGGAAGGAAGGGAGTGGGAGAGAGAAAGGAAGGGAGAGGGAGAGAGAAAGGAAGGGAGTGGGAGAGAGGGAGAGAGAAAGGAAGGGAGTGGGAGAGAGAAAGGAAGGGAGTGGGAGAGAGAGAGGAAGAAAGTGGAAAAGAGGGAGAGAAAGGAAGGGAGTGGAAGAGAGGGAGAGAGAGAGGAAGGGAATGGGAGAGGAGGGAGAGAGGAAGCAAGTGGAAGAGAGGGAGGGATAGAGGAAGGGAGTGGAGGAGAACATGAGTAATATCCAACCATCTTACATACCCTCAGCCATTTGTCCTCAACACGAATTTCATACCCAAATAACCATAAACCATCCATCCATCCACTCACCCACCATAAACCATCAATCCATTCATCCACCATTAACCGTCCATCTACCACAAACCATCTATACAGGAGGCCCTCGATATTCACGGGGGTTTGGTTCTGGCCCCTCCCGCGAATGAAGATAGTTCATGAGTTCTGTAGCCGGAAGTAAAATCCCATGCATCATATTACTTGTGCTAATGTTCAACCGGAAGTAAAATACTGTGTATCTATTAAAGCGCTAAAATGTGTGTTATGGTCTGTGCTGGCGGGCGGAATTAACTCTTCTTTAATCATTGCAGGTGGTGGCGAGGGACGTGGCAGTTGCCGGTAGGCAAGTTCCAAGCTGAGCGCACCTGGTCCCAATGGGAGCGGCTCGCTTCCCTCCAATGTCAGAAGATTATTTTCCCGTGATTCTGCTCCTCGGCTTTCTCTTTGACCCGATTCTTGCTTTGTGCTCGACCAGTTCCCTCAACTTAGTATTCCCATAATTTACTCTCCCTAGTGTTTCATAAATTGTTTGAACCTCCTTTTGGTCTCCTGCATCTCTGGGTCCAACGCATACACCCCAGGCCGAAGAGAATCTTCTGACCCGAAAAATGGACCCAGCGGAGACTGCACAGCTTTGGCAGACATTATCCGACCAGGGCGCCCTGCTAGGACGACATGACACCACCATGCATCAGATGATGGACAATATCCAGCACATAACCACCAGCTTGGCGCAGCTCGGCGGAAGGATGGACGCCGTCGCCACTCACCTTGCTACCGTGTCCCCGCCCCCTCACCCGTCACTTTCCACTTCGGCAGCAGCGCCAGCGCCAGTGATACTCCCCGCGCACCGAGAACCTCTCATCCCCACGCCAGCCAGGTATTCGGGTGCGATCGGCTCCAGCGCAAAATTCCTTCACGAGTGCTCGCTCGTCTTCAGCCAGCAGCCGCTCACAAACGCCACTGATCAAGCTAAAACCGCCCTCATCATGAGCCTACACACGGAGCAAGCCTCGTCCTGGGCGCTAGCGGTCACTACCCATACCCCGGAATTATGCTCCCAGGTAGCTCAGTTCATGCGAAAAATGAAGAAAGTTTTCAATCGGCCGACGAAAAGGGAGGAGGCGAGCTCCCAGCTCCTACGAATTCGGCAAGGCTCACAGTCAGTGGCGGAGTACGCCATCCGATTCCAGATTCTCGCCATCAAAAGCAGCTGGAACAACCCCGCGCTTTGGGGGGCTTTCCTGCAGGGGCTCAACGAACGGCTGAAAAACGAGCTCGCGGCCCGAGACGACTACTCTGGAAGAATTAATCGCCTTGTCCATCAGACTGGACAACCGGCTGAGAGCGAGGGATAGATCCCGGAAGGGGGCCCCACCTCGAACTCACTCCCCATTTCCAACTCTGAGGGAGGATGACGGCCAAGAACCCATGCAGGTGAACCGCACCAGACTGACGGCTGAAGAGAGGCACCGGCGGCTGACCAACCATCTCTGCATCTACTGGGCCGAGAAGGGCCATTACTTCGCCCAGTACCCCACACAGCAGAGCCCGACAGTGACGAGAGGATTCTCCACGGCACCCGGAAAGCGCCTGCAAGTTCAAGGTACGGTACACTCCGCGCAACACTCTCATCCTGTAGAAGTATTTATTGACTCAAACGCTGACGCTAACTTTATCGATCCGGGGATGGTTGAGCTTTATGACCTACCCGTGTATGAACTCAAGACCCCCTCCAAGGAGGTAGTGACCATAGATGGCCGACTCATCGCTCGCGTCATGCACAAGATCAGGCCAGTGAAGCCCAGTTTGTCCGATAACCACCAGGAATATTTGGAACTGTTTGTTCTACCTGCCTCTCTCTCTCCCTTAGTGTTGGGGTGGCCATGGTTGCAGACGCACAATCCCCACATTGACTGGCACACCCTCACCATACGCAGCTGGAGTGACTACTATCTGCAACACTGCCTAATGGCGGCCGTACCCTCCCAAGCTTCACGAACCCCGGTGGACCTGGAAGATCTGGACTTCGCTGGTGTGCCCAAAGAATATCATGACCTGCAAGAGGTGTTCATCAAGGACCGGGCTCGGTCCATACCTCCTCATCGACCGTATGACTGCGCCATTGACCTACTCCCAGGTTACCCGCTCCCTTCCCAGTGACTATACAACCTCTCGAAGCCGAAGAAAGACACCATGAAGGCATACATTAACGAGTCGCTGGCTGCAGGTCTCATTCGGCCCTCATCTTCCCCGGTAGGTGCGGGATTCTTCTTCGTCGAAAAGGACAAGACCCTGAGACCTTGCATCGATTACACGGCCTGAACCAGATCACCATAAAAAACAAGTACCCTCTCCCCCTAATCGATTCAGCCTTCACCCCTATCCAAGATGCTACTATTTTTTTCCCAAGCTGGACCTGAGAAATGCCTACCACTTAGTCCGAATTCGGGAGAGGGACGAGTGAAAGAGGGCGTTCAACACGCCCCTGGGGCACTTCGAATACCTGGTCATGCTATTCGGACTAACCAATGCCCCGGCAGTTTTCGAAGCTCTGGTCAACGATGTGCTTATGGACATGCTAAACCACTTTGTATTCGTATACCTGGACGACATTCTGATCTTCTCAAGAGAAGACAAACATCTCCGCCATGTGAGAATAGTACTGAAGAGGCTCCTGGAGAACAGATTGTTCGTTAAGGCAGAAAAATTCTAGTTTCATGTCCCCTCAGTCTCTTTCCTGCAGTTCATTGTGGAGAAGAGGCAGATAAGACCCAATCCAGTGAAGGTGAAGGCAGTGGCAGACTGGCCGACTCCAGGGACACGGAAACAGCTGCAGAGGTTCCTGGGCAGTGATAATTTTACAATTCATACTCTGCAAGTCCATGGGACTCCCTTGTCAAAAAAGTGCGAGTCCCATGATGCATGCAATATGTCGTGAAACATAATCTGAAAAAATTCTTTATCAAAACTGAAAGTGCATATGACAACAATAACCATAATTTACATTTAACGCCTTTATTTCACAATGTACTCCATGCATGTTGACAGTTGTATGTATTTAATTGAAAAAAAAAATACTGATCCACCCGGACACCTCGCTGCAGTTTGTGGTGGAAGTCGACGCCTCAGACTCAGGGGTGGGGGCGGTCCTCTCCCAATGGTCTCCCACAGACCAGAAGCTCCACCCATGAGCCGCCTTCTCCCGTCGCTTGTCCCTGGCGAGACAGAATTACGATGTTGGGAATCACGAGCTGCTGGCGGTGGTCTTGGCGCTCCAGGAGTGGAGGCACTGGCTGGAAGGGGCAGCCCACCCCTTCGTGGTCTGGACCAACCATAAAAACTTATCCTATCTCCGTACAGCCAAGAGGTTGAACTCCCGTCAGGCACGATGGTCACTCTACTTGGGGAGGTTCAACTTCACACTGACATACCGATCTGGCTCCCGTAATACAAAGCCAGATACTCTCTCCAGGCAGTTCACCTCGGGTGAAGACACTACCATGGAGAACATCCTGCCCTCCTCCTGCATACTTGGAACAGCCCAATGGGAGGTAGAACGGCTAGTGCGGGACGCCCATCAGGGGGAACCGGAGCCCGTCGGGTGCCCCCAAGGTCGACTATATGTTCCCCCGCCGGCCAGAACCCCAGCTTTGAGTGGGCTCACTCCTCAAAGTTAGCCTGCCACCCCGAAGCCCACCGAACTCTCTTCCTGCTCCGACAATGCTTTTGGTCGCCAACGGTGGCAGCTGACGCCAGGGAGTTTGTGGAAGCTTGCGCCACCTGTGTCCGGAGCAAGTCCTCCCAGAGTGCACCCACGGGTCTCCTCCAACCCTTAGCCATTCCTCATCACCCCTGGTCGCACACTGCTGTGGATTTCGTCACAGGTTTACCCCTGTGTGAGGGTAACACTGTTAGCCTGACAGTAGTGGACCGGTTCTCCAAGGCAGTCCATTTCGTTGCCCTACCCAAACTCCCCTCGGCAATGGAAACAGCTGGTCTCCTAATCCAACACATCTTTAGCCTCCATGGCATCCCCCAAAATGTCGTTTCAGACCGGGGCCCCCAGTTTGCATCCAGAGTTTGGAAGGCGTTCTGCGACACCTTGGGAGTCACCTGCAGCTTGACCTCTGGCTACCATCCTCAGTCGAACGGGCAGGCGGAACTCGCGAATCAAAGCCTCGAATGCCCTCTGTGCTGTGTCGCCTCCCGCCTCCCATCC
The DNA here is from genome assembly GCA_024760905.1 of Plotosus lineatus. Taxonomy (NCBI): domain Eukaryota; kingdom Metazoa; phylum Chordata; class Actinopteri; order Siluriformes; family Plotosidae; genus Plotosus; species Plotosus lineatus. The sequence goes on from CM045733.1 coordinate 2,186,995, forward strand.
TCCTTGGCCCCACACCTCCCATGGGTCGAATACGCACACAATTCTCTGATCTGCACCGCCACCGCGATGTCCCCCTTCATGGTGAGTAATGGGTTCTAGCCCCCTGTTTCTCAGCCAGGAGGTTCCCCACTCCCTAATCCTGGACCTGGATTTATTAGACGAATTCTATCGCTTGTTTCTGGACAAGCCTAGTCGTGGCGCCCCTTAAGGGGGGGGTACTGTTATGGTCTGTGCTGGCTGGTGGAATTAACTCTTCTTTAATCATTGCAGGCGCTGACGAGGGGCGTGGCGGTTGCTGAAAGGCGAGTTCCAGACAGAGCGCACCTGGTCTCAATCTGCAATCAGCCAGCTATAAATGGGAGCGGTGCACTTCCCTCCAATGTCAGAAGGTTGTTTTCCCATGATTCTGCTCCTCGGCTTTCTCTTTGACCCCTGGTTCTTGCTTCGTGCTCGACCAGTTCCTTCGACTTAGTATTCCCATAATTTACTTTCCGTAGTGTTTAATAAATTGTTTGAACCTTCATTTGGTCTCCTGCATCTCTGGGTCCAATGCAGACACCCCAGGCCTAACAATATGCTTCTTAAAAACATTCTATCGACAGTCTTACTCGTTAATAAAGTAATAATGTAGTAAAACACAGTAATGATTCAAAAAACTTTTCAATTTTACTGTGATATTTATGAATTAAATATATAAACATGATAAAGTGTGCTTTATATCTATCTATCAATCTATATATCATCTTTTCCTTTTGGCTGTTCCCTTCAGGGGTCGCCATAGCGAATGATCTGCCTCCATCTCACCCAATCTTCTGCATCTTCTACTCTTACTCCAACTACCTTAATGTCCGCCTTCACCACATCTATAAATCTTCTCTTTGGTCTGGGTCTTCTGCCTGGTAGTTCCAACCTCAGCATCCTACTACCAATATACTCACTATCCCTTCTCTGTACATGTCCAAACCATCTCAATCTAGCCTCTCTGACTTTGTCTCCAAAACATCTTACATATGCTGTCCCTCATTCCTGATCCTATCCATCCTCGTTACTCCCAAAGAGAACCTCAACATTTTCATCTCTGCTACCTCCAGCTCTGCCTCCTGTCTTTTCCTCAGCGCCACTGTTTCTAAATCATACAACATCGCTGGCCTCAACACCATCTTGTACACTTTTCCTTTCATTCTTGCCGATACCTTCCTATCACACCGGACACATTTCTCCAACCATAAAAACAAGCCTGCACATGCTTCACCTCTTTTCCACACTCTCCATTGCTCTGGATTGTTGAGCCTAAGTACTTAAAATCTTCCACCTTCCTTATCTCTGCTCCCTGTAACCTCACCATTCCTCTTGGATCCTTCTCGTTCACACACACATACAGTAAAACCTCCGCTGACGAACGCTTAAGCTCACGAACTTTTCGCCTCAAGAACATTAAATTTGCGAGCATATAGTCTCTGCTGACGAACTATTTTTCGGCAGACGAATCAAACCACGCGGTCGAACAGCACCACGGTGGCGGCCACGAGAAGCTGACGCACGCTCACGGCGTCACAGTTCGTCACCCCCTTTCTTTGAGTGCGGAAGTGGTTTGTGTTTGCTAGACATTTTGGACCATATTGAGTGTACTTTTGCTGTGTCTCCCTGTACTCCTGTTTACTCTCTTCAGTCCTCCCTATGTCCCACTTCTTAGCTAAGCTCTTTTTTTGTACAAGCTCCACCACTTTCTCATTCCATCAACAAGTCTCCTTATCTACTGTCCTTCCAGAGGACACACCAAGTACTCTCCTACCTGTCTCCCTGATCACATTGGCTGTGGTTGTCCAGTCATCTGGAAGCACTTCCTGCTAACCAAAGCCTGTTTCAACTCCTCCTTGAAGACAACACGACACTCTTCCTTTTTCAGCTTCCACCACTTTGTCTTCTGCTCTGCCTTTGCCTTCTTTGCCTCCTTACCATCAGCGTCATCCTGCACACCACCATCCTATGCTGTTTAGCAACACTCTCACCTACCACTACTTTGCAGTCACCGACTTCCTTCAAATTACATTACCTAGGCAAGATGTAGTCTACCTGTGTGCTCCTCCCTCAACTTTCATAAGTCATCCTATGCTCCTGTATCTTCTGGAAGAAAGTATTCACCACAGCCATTTCAATCCTTTTTGCAAAATCGATCAACATCTGTCCTTCTGCGTTCCTGTCCTGAATACCAAACCTGCCCATCATTTCCTCGCCCCTCTGCTGCCTGCACCAACATGTCCATTGAAGTCTGTCCCAATGACCACTCTTTCACCTCTGGGGGTACTCTGCACTTCATCTAACTCACTCTTTTTATTTATATATATATATATATTCTACACCAGTCCTTCTCAAAAAATTTGCATATTGTGATAAAGTTAATCATTTTCTGCAATGTACTGAAAAAATTCAACTTTCATACATTTTAGATTCATTGCACATATTTCAGGTCTTTTATTGTTTTAATACTGATGATTTTGGCATACAGCTCATGAAACCCCAAAAGTCCTATCTCAAAAAATTAGCATATTTCATCCGACCAAAAAAAAAAAAAGTGATTTTAATACAAAAAAAAATCAATCTTCAAATAATTATGTTCAGTTATGCACTCAATACTTGGTCGGGAATCCTTTTGCAGAAATGACTGCTTCAATGCAGCGTGGCATGGAGGCAATCAGCCTGTGGCACTGCTGAGGTGTTACGGAGGCCCAGGATGCTTCGATAGCGGCCTTAAGCTCATCCACAGTGTTGGGTCTGGTGTCTCTCAACTTTCTCTTCACAATATCCCACAGATTCTCTATGGGGTTCAGGTCAGGAGAGTTGGCAGGCCAATTGAGCACAGTAATACCATGGTCAGTAAACCATTTAGCAGTGGTTTTGGCACTGTGAGCAGGTGCCAGGTCGTGCTGAAAAATGAAAATCTTCATCTCCATAAAGCTTTTCAGCAGCTGGAAGCATGAAGTACTCCAAAATCTCCTGATAGCTGTGGACCAACACCAGCAGCTGACATGACACCCCAGACCATCACTGACTGTGGGTACTTGAGGCTTCAGGCATTTTGGCATTTCCTTGTCCCCAGTCTTCCTCCAGACTCTGGCACCTTGATTTCCGAATGACATGCAAAATTTGCTTTCATCCGAAAAAAGCACTTTGGACCACTGAGCAACAGTCTAGTGCTGCTTCTCTGTAGCCCAGGTCAGCCGCTTCTGCCGCTGTTTGTGGTTCAAAAGTGGATTGGCCTGGGGAATGCGGCACCTGTAGCCCAGTCCACTGCTTTCACAGGTCCCCCGAGGTCTGGAATCGGCCCTTCTCCACAATCAGACCAGTGTCCGGTCACCTTTTCTGGTTGTGCAGCGTTTTCTGCCACACTTTTTCCTTCCCACAGACGTCCCACTGAGGTGGCTTGATAGAGCACTCTGAGAACAGCCTATTCGCTCAGAGATTTCTTTCTGTGTCTTACCATCTGGCTTGAGGGTGTCAATGATGGCCTTCTGCACTGCAGTCAGGTCGGCAGTCTTACCCATGATTGCGGTTTTGAGTAATGAACCAGGCTGGGAGTTTTTAAAAGCCTCAGGAATCTTTTGCAGGTGTTTAGAGTTAATTGGTTGATTCAGATGATTAGGGTAATAGCTCGTTTCGGGTACCTTTTCATGATATGCTAATTTTTTGAGAGAGGAATTTTGGGTTTTCATGAGCTGTATGCCAAAATCATCAGTATTAAAACAATATAAGACCTGAAATATTTCAGTTGGTGTGCAATGAATCTAAAAAGTGTATGAAAGTTTAATTTTTCTCAGTACATTACAGAAAATAATGAACTTCATCACAATATGCTAATTTTTTGAGAAGTACTCGTACATACAGTCAGCCCCCTACTTACAAAGCCTGCTTGGTACGAAATCCCCGGGTTACGAAGAACATTTTCCGAAGTTTACGTCCCCTGGAAACGAAAAAACCCCCTCTTACAAAAAGAAATTCAAAATTCAAACGCACCAATCAAAATTTCACACAATGAGCGAGTTGCTCTCTCATTGGCTGTCTCTCAACATCCCGCCCCGCTGGCCTCCCATTGGCTAGGAGGGATGACGCAAAACCAGAGGGAGACCTGAAAGCGGAAATACAGTGAGGACCTCTGATAAATAAATATGTTAATAAAATGGTTTAATAATTGTTTTTTTACTTTAACACATATTTCAAGCAAAATTGGTGTACTTTTATAATTTTTAAAGGGTTTATGCGGTTTATCCAGTCCAAAGACTGGAGCCTTGGAACGAATCAGGCGTTTAACATGTAAAATGCGACCCCTACTGATGAAATCCCGACATTACGAAAAAGGCGCTGGAACGGATTAATACAAACAGTATATATGTATGTATATATGTATGTATGTGTGTATATATATATATATATATATATATATATACACACACACACACACACAGTCAGCCCCCAATGTATGAAATAATCCGTTCCAGAGCCCTTTTCGTATGGCGGGGATTTCGTAAGTTGGGGTCGCATCTTACACTTTAAACGCCTAATTTGTTCCAAGGCTCCAGGGTTTGGACTGGATAAACCCCATGAACCCTTTAAAAATGATAACAGTACACCAATTTTGTATGAAATATGTGTTAAAAGTAAAAGAAAATTATTTATTAAACCATTTAAACATTTTATTAACATATTAAACCATTTTATTTGCATATTTATTAATTAAACCATTATTAAACTAAACATTTTTTATCAACACACACATACAAACACACATCTCTCTCTCTCGCGCTCGCGCTGCGGGCCACACCCACAAGACGTGAAATTCAGAGCATATTCCCTGCTTTAACAAACTCAACTTTAATTTGATTCCTTGAGGGATCGGAATTCCAGATAAGCTCAAATGCGCCCACATTTATTAAACATTTACTGAATTAAAACAACTTAAAAAATTAAAGCGTTATTCCTCTCTCTCTCGTGCATGCGCTGCGGGCCACGCCCACAAGATGTAAATTCAAAGCACAGTCCCTGCTTGACCATTTACTGAACTAAAAACAACTTAAAAAAACTAAACTAAAAACTAAAGCGTTATTCCCTCTCTCTCTCTCTCTCTCTCTCTCTCTCTCTCTCTCTCTCTGTCATGCGCGTGCGCGCTGCGGGCCACACCCACAAGACGTGAAATTCAGAGCATATTCCCTGCTTTAACAAACTCAACTTTAATTTGATTCCTTGAGGGATCAGAATTCCAGATGAGCTCAAATGCACCCATATTTATTAAACATTCATTGAATTAAACAACTTAAAAACTAAACTCAAAACCCAGGAGTGAAGCTTCCTTCTGTCTCTTTCTGGGAGGCCAGCGGGGCGGGATGTTGAGAGACAGCCAATGAGAAAGCAACTCGCGTGTCGTGTGAAATTGATTGGCGCGTTTGAATTTCTTTTCGTAAGAGGGGGCTGTTTCGTATCTCGGGGACGGAAACGCTGGGAAATGTTTTTCTTAACCCGGGGATTTCGTAAATTGGGGGCTGACTGTACATACATACAGTATGTATATGTTTTCATTTTGTATGTATAATATATTATCCAGTTAAGCTCTTTGATGTTACTCAAATGCCGGCTAAGCGTCATGTCTTCTGAAGAAATTAGACTTTCTCCTGAAGAAACATTTCCTCTGAAGTGCCTGAACTTGAGTTAAGTAATCTAATTTACTCCCTATAAACACAAACCGCACGCTCACCTCAATTAAAGTGTGCTTCTTAAGTCCTTCCCCTTTCCATGTGAGGCGTTTGTTGCAGGTGACACATGGAGCTTGATCTTGCACAATTAAAGGATCAGAAGTCCGAATAAACCGCGCTTCGTCTCACAAGCTCCGTTTGTCACCTGCAAAAACATGCGAGTTAAATTCTCTCGCGCAGAGATAAGCATGTTTGTGTTTATTGAGAGTAGATGAGAATGAAATTCAGGTGTGAGCCACGGAGCAGCTCAGCCACGCCCCTCAGCCGAAGCGGACAGTTAGAGTTAGAGAACAAAGCCGTCAAAATCTCCCAAAACACAGACCATAACAAAAAAAACAAAAGAACATGAAATGTAATAAATTGGATAAACAAAACAAAATGATAAACATGCTACACAGTACATAAAATCACACACACAAACATTCTAAACATTAACTTAGGCACTGTACTAGAATAATGATTGAAAAAGACTTTAATACTAGAGTGCTCTCAGATGATTATTTCTCTTCAGGCACTTCAGAGGAAACTGTCGTTTCTTCAGGAGAAAGTCTTATTTCTTCAGAAGAGACATCCAACCAGAGACATCAGAGACTAGCCAGAGAAAACGCACAACATTTGAGTGGCATCATACAACTTAACTGGTAATTAAAACACACTTTAAAAAAAAAAAAAAAAAAAAAAAAAAGAGAGCCTCATTGAAAACTTGCGCATGAATGAGGAAAAAAGGGCATTACATCATCTCAACCAATCAGCAGAAAGGAGGACAGCCATTGGCTGAATTTGAGTGACATGTCAGTTGCTTGGCAGTCTGCAAACACTCAAACCGTGTGTGCAAAACCGCGAATAGTCAAGGGCCTACTGTAAATCCATTCACTCACGAACCACATATCCATCCATCTACCATGAACCATCTATCCATCAACCCAACATGAACCACCCATCTATACATCCATCCACCATGGACTATTATCCCATCCATCCACCATGAACATCTAGCCATCCATCCATCCACTCACCTACCCTGAGCCCTCTATCAAGTAATTGTAGTAAAGTCTGCATCGTGGCATTTCAGAATCCCCAGGGATTTTTTTTCTGTTTTTTTTCTCTCCATTACATTCATCTACAGGGTCACAAGCATTAAAGTCTCTCCAAATATAACTATCAAACATGTTCTACTAAAACTAAAGTGCCTTTAAAAACGAAGACGGAAAAGTATGGAGAGTAAAATAAAGCTAATAAATGTGAGAATGTTCGACTGCACACGGCGGGGAACACGGTCTTCATCCAAATGTTCTAAATTAGCTCTGCGCTTCACCGCACACCTTTCAGATCAGATGAATGTTATCCAGGGACAGCTACACACATAGGGTGGTGGGTGGGAGAAGGAGGGGAGAGAGAGAGAGAGGATGGTAGAACAAGAGGAGAGAGGGAGAGAGAAAGAGAAGGCACAAGAGAAAGGGAGTGAGAGAGAGCTGTGTGCAGTGAGTGTGACTGATGTGCTGCACATGGTTCAGTTCATTCGACAGAAAATAAAGACGGAAAAGCAGCGCGGTTCACAAACAGCTGAAATTAAAACAGGGAAAGTCGCTGTTGCCTCTCACCTTAAACATTATATATAGAATCTTTACCAGATGAGATCGGCCCTGAATATCTCAGGGCTCTGGATGTCTGCACTATCTTGGTTCTCTGCAACATCACGTAGTCATCAGGGGCCGTAGTTCTGGATTGGCAAACCAGGGTGGTAGTCCCCCTTCTTAAAAAGGGGGACCGGAGGGTGTGTTCCAATTATTGTAGAATCACACTCCTCAGCCTACCTAGGAAAGTCGATGCACAGGAACTGGAAAGAAGGTTCTGAATGATAGTTGAACCTTGGATTTTGGAGGAGCAATGTGGTTTTCATCCTGGCAGCAACACTCTTGACCAACTCTATACGCTCTGCTACAGGATCCTGAAGGGGCAATGGGAGTTTTCCCAATCTGTCCACATGTGTTTTATGGATTTGGAGAAGGCTTTCACCCTTGTCCCTCAGGTTATCTTGTGGGGCGTGCTCCGGGAGTACGGCGTTGCAGACCCTTTGCTATGGGCCATTCGGTCTCTGGATCACCGGAGCCAACAGGCCCAAGTCGTTTCCGGTGAGGGTTGGAGTGTGCCAGGTCTGTCCTTTGTCACCGATTCTGTTCATAATTTCTATGGACAGAAATTGTATACGCAGCTGCGGCATTCAGGGATTCTGGTTTGGTGGCCATTGGATCTTGTCTCTGTTTTTTGCAGATGATGTCCTTTTGGCTTCATCAATCCGGGACCTCTAGGTCTCATTAGAACCATTTGCAGCCGAGTGCAAAAGGGCCATGGTTTTCAGCCGAAAAAGAGTGGAATACTTCCTCCGGGTCTGGAATGAGGTCCTGCCCCATGTGGAGGAGTTCAAGCATCTCAAGATCTTGTTCACACATGAGGGAAGGATGGAGAAGGATCGCTGCAGCCTCTGATGTCAAGTGGAGCCTGTACCGGTCTATGCTGGTGAAGACAGAGCTGAGCCGCAAGTCAAAGCTCTCAATTTACCAGTCAATCTATGTTCCAACCGTCATCTATGGTCACAGGCTTTGGATAGTGACAAAGAATAAAATCGTTTATACAAGTTGCTGAAAAGAGATTCCTTCACTTGGGCTCTACCTTAGAGATAAGGTGAGAAGCTAAGCTATCTGGGAGGAGCTTGGAGTAGAACCGTTGCTCCTCCGCATCGAGATGAGCCAGTTGAGGTGGCTCGGGCATCTGTTGAGAATTTCTCCTGAACGCCTTTCCTGGTGTGGTGTTTCGGGCATGTCCGACCGGGAAGAGACCCCAGGGTCGACCCAGAACATGCTGGAGGAATGTCTCTTGGCCGATCTGGGAGCACCTCTGTCCCCCGGATAGCTGGAGGATGTGGGTGGGGATAGGGACGTCTGGAACTCATTGCTTAGGCTGCTATCCAGATGAAATGAGCACGGATTAAAGTGTGTGTGTGTATGTGTGTGTGTGTGTGTGTGTGTGTGTGTGTGTGTACAGTATTTAAAAGTCATAATTATAACCTTCACCACAACTCTTACATTTTACTTTCCATTTCTAAACCTGTTCTGCAAAAAGTGAAATTTCTACAGGACGTGGAGCTTTTGACAAGGACATATCCGTGACACTTTAGAGATGATCCAGATCAAATTGTGTATCCAGGATTTTTATCATCATCATTATAATCATCATCATCTTCCGCCAAGTCCAGGGTCGGGTTGCGGGGGCAGCAACCTAAGCAAAGAGGTCCAGACGTCCCTCTCCCCAGTTACTTCCTCCAACTCTCCCGGGGGGACACCGAGGCGGTCCCAGACAAGCCGAGAGACATAGTCCCTCCAGCATGTTCTAGGTCGACCCCGGGGTCTCTTCCCGGTTGGACATGCCCAAAACACCACACCAGGGAGGCGTCCGGGAGGCATTCTGACCAGATGTCCGAGCAATCTCAACTGGCTCATCTCGATGCGGAGGAGCAACGGTTCTACTCCAAGCTCCTCCCAGATGGCTTAGCTTCTCACCTTATCTCTAAGGTAGAGCCCAAGTGAAGAATCATTTTCTCCCTCTTTACTTTCCAACCGAGCATACACGTCATCATACACCCTCTGTTTGGCCTTTGACACCGCTACCTTCGCCTTACGCTGTGTCTCCCTGTACTCCTGGTTACTCTCTTCGGTTTTCTCAATGTCCCACTTCTTAGCTAACCTCTTCCTTTATACACACTCCTGCACTTCCTCATTCCACCACCAAGTCTCCTTATCTACTTTCCTTCCAGATGACATACCAAGTATTCTCCTACCTGTCTCCCTGATCACATTAGCTGTAGTTGTCCAGTCATCTGGAAGCACTTCCTGACCACCCAAAGCCTGTTTCAACTCCTCCTTGAAGACAACCCGACACTTCCTTTTTCAGCTTCCACCACTTTGTCTTCTGCTCTGCCTTTGCCTTCTTCACCTTCCTCACCATCAGCATCATCCTGCACACCACCATCCTATGCTGTTTGGCAATACTCTCACCAGCTACTACTTTGCAGTCACTGATTTCCTTTAAATTACATTGCCTGCACAAGATGTAGTCTACCTGTGTGCTCCTACCTCCACTTTTATAAGTCACCCTATGCTCCTCTCTCTTCTGGAAGAAAGTATTCACCACAGCCATTTCCATCCTTTTTGCAAAATCTACCAACATCTGTCCTTCTACGTTCCTGTCCTGGATAACAAACCTACCCATCACTTCCTCATCCCCTCTGTTTCCTGAACCAACATGTCCATTGAAGTCTGCCCCAATGACCACTCTTTCACCTCTGGGGGTACTCTGCATCACTTCATCTAACTTCCTCCAGAATCTCTCCTTCTCTTCTCGCTCACATCCTGTCTGAGAGGCATAAGCACTAACAACATTGAACATCACACCTTCAATTTCTAACTTGAGACTCATCACTCTGTCTGACACTCTTTTCACTTCTACAACATTCCTGACAAACTCCTCCTTCAAGATGACTCCGACTCCATTTCTCTTCCCATCCACACCGTGATAAAACAGCTTAAACCCTGCTCCTATGCTTCTAGCCTTGCGACCTTTCCACCTGGTCTCCTGAACACACAGTATGTCCACCTTCCTCCTCTGCATCATGTCAGCCAGCTCTCTACCTTTTCCTGCCATAGTTCCAACATTCAAAGTCCCTACTTTCAGTCCTAGACTCATACCTTTCCTCTTCTCTCTCCGCCTACGGACACGCCTCCCGCCTCTCCTTCTTCGACCAACATTAGTCCAATTTCCATCAGCACCCAGTTGGTTGACAGCACTGATGGCGGTCGTTGTTAACCCGGGCCTCGACCGATCCGGTATGTCATTCTTTCTTGTGATTCGCATAGTTTATTTGGCATTTGTTTTACGCCGGATGCCTTTCCTGACGCAACCCTCTGCATTTATCCGGGCTTGGGACCGGCGTGAGGGAGAGACACTGGTTTGTGTGCCCCCCCGGCTGGAAACATGGAACTGGAAATGAGGAACAAAATAGTGATAAGTTAGCAACTATGAAAAATCTTTAATCAAGTTAAAAATTACAAATTCAATGTCATACATAAAATAAAACAATTTTACTGAATTTGACTTATTTAAAGAATTTTAAATTTAATAATATTGAAAGCAAAAAACGCAAATATTAATACAACCCAAGTTAGTCTATTCCTGATAGCATTCTGCATATCGACTACTCACTCGATATAAAATATAATACTGCTGATACAAAATATAATATCGCAATGTCTAATTCAACTTGCTGGGGGGCAGTGTGGTCTAGTGGTCAAGTGGGGAAGTGGTGGTCTAGTGGTATAGGGCGCTGGATCACTGATCCAAAGGTTGGGGGTTCGAGTCCCACTCTCCACAAGGTTGTCACTGTCCCCCCAAGTGGAGCTAACTGGGTTATCAAAGGCGGGCCATGTCTCTCACTGTCTATGGTGAGAGGCATGTAAAAGAACCATTGCTGACTTTCGTAAAGAGTAGGCTGCAAAGCCGACAGCGTGTTTCTGTCCCTTGCTAAAAAAAAAAACAAAAAGGGTTGTGACGGGAAGGGCATCCGACGTAAAAACCTCTGCCAAAATCAAACGTGCGAATCAGATGATTCACTGTGGCGACTCCCGAGTAAAGGGGAAAAAGCTGAAAGGAAGACAATGTCTAATTCAACTTGCTATTGCAAACAATGCAGATCAAATAGATCTGAGAAAAAACTCAAGTACAACAAAAATAGAAATGGCACTTTAATCTAATACAATAAAAACACAAACATTTTAACAACTATAGCACCAATCTGTGATGACTGTGTAACCAATTTAAAATTTAGGTATTTTTGGACACTGTCATAATGGAGTATTATAAAAATACTACTATCGAGAGAGATTAAAAATAACTAAACTATAATGACTCTCTGTTCTGCTTGTGTGAACATTCAAGAGTCCTCCATGGTGACATCACCATCATCATCAGTTGAATCAGACTTCACGTCCTGCTCGGACTCAAAATCTGAACTGATCGAGTATTTCTAAATCATCTTTAAAAGGATTTTTTTTTTTTTTCATGAACCACTCCTGCCGATTCAGACATTTTTAACACTAACGTTACTCGGCAAACTTACTAGGTTAGTAGAGTCGGAGACGATTTTCGGCAATCCGGCCATTTGCGGCATTACCAGTTTATGACATGCTAGGACCGTAAACCCTCTGTTTGCTATTAAACCGGCTTATATAACTGCCCCAACACGTGAATACTCACACACAACTTCGGTTTCAAGACCACTCGCTTTTATTAATACTTCCGGTTCCGTACATAAATGAACTCCGGCTTCTGCCGAAACTCAACGTTCCGTTCATGACGACACGACAAGGACCGTGTGCTTTAAATGTGCAAACTATTGAAGTTTTCTTATTGTTTTTATCTTTCCTGGAGAAGTCTACAATTTGTGCCGACTGCGAACACCCACACATTTTTTTTTCTATTTTACTCGAAAATGAGTGTTCCAAGTTGTCGAAGTTTGTTTGTTGTGAACTCTGTTTGTTGTTGTCGATCTGGTGTTTTAATAACGTGCCGACCAGTCTGCCGACCGAACGATCGGTCGCCTCAATTTTCGAGCCTTGCTTTTAATCATTTTTAAAGGGTTTAATGGGGTAGTCTTGGGAGCCTTGGAACGAATCACACGTTTTACATGTAAAATGCACCTCTACTTACGAAAAAACTCCAGGTTCCAAAAAGGGCTCAGGAACGGATTAATTTCGTAAGTAGAGGGACGACTGTATATCTACAGGTGTGTGTGTGTGTGTGTGTGTGTATATATGTGTGTCTGTACATATACAGTTGTACCTTGACTTACAAGTGGTTTTTATAACAAATTTTACGAGCTTCAATCCACCAAAAATCTGCCCCATCCAACGAGCAAAATTTTGATTTACGTGTTCTGCTTGGGAAATGGCTTTTCTTCCGTATTCTTCCATGTGTATTCATACCGTGCTCATGCACAAAATTCTCCTCCTCCTCCTTCTCGGTTACCTCATGCATGCCCACGTGACCTCTTCACATCCATGTGACTCTTCGCCGCGGTCGATGATCGGCAGGGTTAGTTGACTTATTGTTTATTCTTGTTTTATTATTCATGTTAATGTACATTAATTATAATTAGGTACCAGCACTGACACATGACTCACTCAGGAATTGTGACACAGCAAAGCCTGACAACTGAAAACAATCAAACTTCAACCTGTAAACGCAACCCTTGTGATCAAATAATGCTGATTACATTTAATTGTGTGAAAAGTTCATTTCATTCTTGTTCCAGCGGTACCAAATTCAGCCGGGTTCATAGAAAAAGAACATTTCAATTTTACACCGAGTTTGTGTTGATTTTTCACCAACCTTGATTAGAGCGCCTTTGTTGTGAAGAGATCTTAAGTGCACTGCGCCCCGGTTGCAAGGCTTCGTCTACTAACCTTTTCATGATTATTCCGTTCTATTTGACAGGGGAGAGTCCTGGATTTTTGTTTGGGGTGTAAGGGGGGGGGGGGTTAGATAGGGGTACAGATAGCAGAAGGGTGGAATAGAGTGTCAATCATAATCCGTCTGTGGTATTGTTCAGGGGGCCGGGCCAAATGTGAAGATGGGCCATATCCGGCACGTGGGCCGCAGTTTAGAAACCACTGCTCCACAATGAAGAACTAGGTTGTGGAAATAACAGAGAAATGGCATTAACTGTTTGTTAAAGTAACAATTCTGGTTTCATAGTCTCCCCAAAAGTGCTCCAAATGATGTCAGAGCCAGGGGCCTGAAGCAAGGATAACAAAACAGGATCTATCTTGGAAACCGTTCAAGATAATTGCATCAAATTTGGACTGGTGATTTGTAATGGTAAACCCGACAAATAGAACCCAAAACCATACATTTATGATGACATTTTTTTTCAGTGCCAATACCTATTATTATTATTATTATTATTATTACATATTTATTGTTTTTACATGTTTGTGGGGCTGGTAGCCCACCACTGCCCTTATTAAAAACAATTACATTTTTTAAACCCAATTCTGAGAAGAGAAATAATTTTACTGATTACAAAACATCAATTCACTTTATATATGAACATAAATTACATTTTTTTTTCAATTATATTTTATTCTATTGTATAATTTATATCCTGAACTTTTGTAAAGATAAAATATTATATAAAAAAATAATATAAATATTGGAAATTTTACTATTCTTGTACAATACATCATTAAATGACATTAAATTCAATAAAACATATTTCAATCAATTATTAAATTCAGGGCAGTGGTGGCCTGGTGGTAAAGGGTGCTGGATCGCTAATCTTAAGGTTGGGGGTTCTAGTCTCATTCTCCACAAGGTTGTCACTGTCCCCCCCCCCAGTGCACTACCTGGGTTATCAAAGGCCGGCCATGTCTCTCACTGTCTATGGTGCGAAGCATGAAAAAGAACCATTGTTGACTTTCGTAAAGAGGAGCTGCAAAGCCGTCAGCGTGTTTCTGTCCCTTGCTAAAGGGTTGTGTCATGAACGGTATCCGACGTAAAAACCTATGAACCAAATCAAACGTGCGAATCATTCGCTGTGGTGACCCCTGATGAAGGAAAAAGCCGAAAGAAAATATCATCTGTGGGGCTGGTGACGTAGTGGTTAGGGTGCTGCGTTCAAGTTCAGGAGGCTGTGTGTTTAAATCCCAGTTAGACCCCCACTGTGCTAAGACCCCTGGGCAAGGTCTCAATCACAAGTGTGCCTCTGTTCATCTAGCAGTATAAATGGGTACCAGTAAAAAAAGACACTAGGAAGGTAACCTGCGATGGACTAGCGTCCCATCCAGGAGTCGTCGAACTCCTGGTAGCTACGGAAACCAGGGAAAGCACCGGCCTGATGAGCCACTTGGCTCAGGTGTAAAAACCTCAAAAGACTTTACAGGTTAATCTTTAATATATTAGGTGAAATATACATGTTTGAGTCTGATATGGATTAATTGGTTTTCTGTTATTTCCAATGAACATTTTGACTTATGAACTCGCCCTCACAATGGCTTAATTTCGTAAGTCAAGGTACCACTGTGTGTGTGTGTGTGTGTGTGTGTATATACAGTCGGCCCTCTACTTAAGAAATTAATCCATTCCAGAGCCTCTTTCGTAGCGTGGCGTTTTTGTAAGTAGAGATGCATGTAAAACACGTGATTCGTTCCAAGGCTCCCAATACTACCCTATAAACCCTTTAAAAATGATAAAAGTACACCAATTTTGTATGAAATATGTATGAAGTATGTGCTTAAAGTAAAAGAAAATTATTCATTAAACCATTTAAACATTTTATTAACATTAATTTTATGAACATATTAAACCATTTTATTATCAATTAAACCATTATTAAACATTTTTATTAACGCACACACACACATTTGTGGTGCGCTCCGCTGAATGCGGGCTCAGCCCACACGCAGGACGCCGGACCATTTTAAGATGGGGGAATTCAAAGCACATTCCCTGCTTGACAGATCGGAGGTGAAAACTCAACTTTAACTTTTTTCCTTGAGGGATCGGCGGTCCAGATGAGCCGAGTTTTGCTCACATTCAGCGGAGCGCGCCACATTTATTAAACATTTACTGAATTAAACAACTTAAAAAAAACAAAAAATAAGATGAAATGTGCTCTCTCGAAAGACAGTTAAGCATCCTTTCATCTCCGACTCTGTACGCAGTCGTTCTCTCTCTCTCACACACATACACAGACAAACACAAAACTGTCTCTCTGGTGCGTTTTGCTGAATCCAGGCTCCGCCCACACGCAATGTGCAGCCGGTGGACCAATTCTATTTAAATGTTTAAATGGACGGGATGTTGTATTTAAAGCGGAATTACAGTTCCTATTTGAAAGATCAGAGGTCCTGATTCAATATGAACTGGCTTCCTTGCGAGATCAATGGTCTTGTCCCACGGAGCACTCTGTTTTCGTGCTCCTTCTGCTTCAAAATAATTGTGCCGAAATTATCACCTCCGTCACTGTGTTTCCGCTTTAAGGTCTCCTTCTGCTTCAATACCGTCCCGATTGTAGAGGGGGTTCGGCAGTAACTAAATATAACGCTGCATGATCAATCTCAAATCAAGCCAACAGTCCTGTTCAACTCTCCTTCACACATGTGACAAACCGGAAGTATGGGTACAGGTCAGCTCCCTCCTGGCCAATGGGAGGCCAGCGGGGCGGGATGTTGGGAGACAGCCAATGAGAGAGCAACTCACGCATTGTTTGAATTTTGAATGGCGCGCTTGGTGCTTTTCATAAAAAGAGGACGAAAATTTAGGAAAATGTTTTTCGGAACCTGGATTTTTCATACTCGGTGGTTTTCAAAAGTAAAGGGAGGGGACTGTGTGTGTGTGTGTATATATATATATATATATATATATATATATAATTTTCTGAGTAGATCCTTCCGTAGGAGTGTGCTCAATACTTTTTGGTAGTGCAAATAATAAAAATAAAAGGACAGGACAAAGACTTTCTATTGAAACTCCATTTATCACTACAGATCTGTTTCGAGGGGTGGTGAAACCATCCTCTCTCTTCAGGTGATTATAGAAGAAATATATTATAGAAGATTCTTCTCTTATCACCTGAAGAGAAAGGATGGTGTCACCACCCCTCGAAACAGATCTGTAGTGATAAATGGAGTTTCAACAGAAAGTCTTTGTCCTGTCCTTTTATTTTTATTATTTTATATATATATATATATATATATATATATATATATATATACACACATACACACACGCATACATACACATACACACAAGGTCTCCGTTGTTTTTTTTGGTGTATAACTGAAATACATTTGCTGTTCGAAGTCTGGAGATGAACAGAAAAACGTTCTTTATTTCTCACAGAAGGTCTACCAGCCGAAGGTCTTCCCTAGACGTGAGAAAAAGATGAGGAGGTGATTACACGGGGACACAGAGGAGGTGAGCGTGTTCCGATACGACTCTTTTCTTTATGTGAATAAACGCATCAGTTACAGCCTGATATCGAATCTGAAGCTGATCCTCACTAAGCTTCAGTGTGAATAATCGCCCTTAATTAGATTCAGATTATTCCTCAGATATTCGCCGACACCAGAGAGCCATAAACCCTCCCACTACAGGACGTGGAATTCGAACAGTACAGATTATCATCACGCCATGAATGGACAATGTTTACTATTAACAGAATGATGTCATAGTTCCACGTTTAACTCTGAACAAAAACAGTGTTTAATTTAACATTTCAGAAACATCAGAACTACAAAGCAAACTTTCTAGAACAATGCAAAACAGGAAGCTATCAGATAACCCTCATCAGAATCACAACACTATTGATCTGGGAGGAAACGGTGGGAACACAGCGGCTATAGATCATCTTTTCCGTTCGGCTGTTCCCTTCAGGGTCGTCACAGCGAATCATCTGCCTCCATCTCACCCTATCCTCTGCATCTTCTACTCTTACACCAACTGCCTTCATGTCCTCCTTCACCACATCCATGAATCATCTCTTTGGTCTTCCTCTAGGCCTTCTGCCTGGTAGTTCCAACCTCAGCATCCTACTACCAAGAACTCACTATCCCTCCTTTGTACATGTCCAAACCATCTCAATCTAGCCTCTCTGACTTTGTCTCCAAAACGTCTTACATGTGCTGTCCCTCTGATGTGCTCATTCCTGATCCTATCCATCCTCGTTCCTCCCAAAGAGAACCTCAACATTTTCATCTCTTCTACCTCCAACCCTGACTCCTGTCTTTTCCCCAGGGCCACTGTTTCTAAACCATACAACATCGCTAGTCTCAACACCATCTTGTACACTTTTCCTTTCATTCTTGCCGATACCTTCCTATCACACATCACACCGGACACTTTTCTCCAAACATTCCAACCTGCCTGCACACGCTTCTTCGCCTCTTTTCCACACTCTCCATTGCTCTGGATTGTTGAACCAAAGTACAGACTCTCCTCGACTTACGTTCATCTGTTTAACGGTTTTTTTTTTTTTTAAAGGAAAAAGTTAAATTTTGAGTTTAGACGTACCTACGTAGTATGCTGACGTACTGACGCAATGATGCTGCATTCATTGTTTACAACCAGATCAAGTTACGACCGGTAACTTATATATAATATATATAACGGATATATATCAGTGAGATAATGTGTTACCGTTGTGTTAAGACGTCGTCTCTGTGATCTTTGTGTTTACATTGTTTTGTGGACTTTTGTAACCCTAAGCAAATATGGTTGGTCAGAAGTGTAAGCCTACTAGCATGGGTGCAAGTCTCATACACAGAGATGAATTAACTATCTGCTCAGATCGGCACAATCTACTGTACCATGCATACTCAGTTCAGCAAAGAGAATAGTAAAATGAAAACCCGAATGCACAAATTACAGAAAAATTACAGATATTATCATCTTTTAGCAGAATCCTAAGAGTGTGTACTTATTTTTATATTAATATTCATTAGGATTTGTACTTGTTCTTTGTATGCATCTCTTGAATAAAGTTTACTTACTTACACAAAAGAAAGAGCTCTCCGCTTTGCTGACTTTGCTCCACTTTGAATCAGTGCAGGCTATGTTCTAAACGAGTTCAACGGCACCCTTGTGCACTTGAAAGACCGGAAGTCTGTATAACCCACAGCAAGTGCACTACTTTCGGTATTGAGCACTTCACACATTATAGCCGTTGATTGACTGTTTTAAGCTTCATGTAAAGTGACTCGGTATAAATAAGTGACTTATTTGAAGTTAATGTTGATATTATTTGATATTATTTTTCAATGTTATGTTTATAATAATTGATTTAGGGGTGTTTTTATGAGATTATGTAATATTTATGGATGTATAGTACAGTATGAACGTCATACGTCACTAACAACTTACGTTCCCTTTCAACTTGCGTTCGGCTATCTGGAACCAATTAAAAACTCAAGTCGGGGACCGTCTGTACTTAAAATCCTCCACCTTCCTTATCTCTGCCCCCTGTAACCTCACCGTTCCTCCTGGGTCCTTGTCATTCATACACATGTATTCTGTTTTACTAAGGCTAGCCTTCATTCTCCTCCTTTCCAGGGCATACCTCCACCTCTCTAGATTTTACTGCACTTGTTCTCTGCTCTCACTACAGATCACAATGTCATCTGCAAACATCATAGTCCATGGGGAATCTTGTCTAACCTCGACTGTCAGCCTGTCCATCACCATAGCAAACAAGAAGGGGCTCAGAGCTGACCCTTGATGCAGTCCTACCTCCACCTTGAACTCTTGTGTCACATCAACAGCATACCTCACCACTGTATAAGAGATGCAAGACATGTCCTGCATCACTAACATACTTCTCTGCTACTCCAGACTTCCTCATGCAATACCACAGTTCCTCTCTCGGCACCCTGTCATATGCTTTCTCCAGATCCACAAAGGCAAACATCTCAATATAAGAAAAATCTATATTCAGACACACACACACACACACACACACACACACACACACACACACCAAGAATACTCAGGCACACACACACACACACACACACACACACACACACACACACGTCACTCAGGTCCTGTATATGCAGCAGGAAATGTGTGCGTTTGAAGTCTTGGGTGTGTCTGTGTCTGAACTACTGTGGCTGACCTAGAGAAATAATCTCTCCCACACACACAATGTAAATGAAGTGCCTCTCTAAATGCACATCAGCATGCTAAGTGTTGACCCACAGCACATCTCAAACATTTCCATATAAATAAGAAAACAATCTGAGCTCATTATCTGTACGTCTCATGCACACATACGGTTCTCTTACACACACAGCGAAAGAGAGAAACACACAGTAAACACAAGTTTAACATCATTTCTCATGTGTGTGTGTAGTTAGTTTAATTTATAAAAATAAAAAGTAACAGAATTGTATAAATATCAAATATGATGAGAAAAATAAAATCTGCTAATGAACACGACAAATTATTTCAAGCAAATTTATCACAATTAAAACAGCACTTATCATTTTAACTTAGCATTTAAACTCATTCCTAACTATAAGGAAAAAAAACAATTATTGATGTTTCGTATTTTATACAGAAACACACACAAATATTTTTTATATATATATATATATATATATATATATATATATATATACACACACACACACACACACACACACACACACAAATATTATACTAGTCCTTCTCAAAAAATTAGCATATTGTGATAGTTAATTATTTTCTGTAATGTACTGATAAAAATTAAACTTTCATATATTTTAGATTCATTGCACACCAACTGAAATATTTCAGGTCTTTTATTGTTTTAATACTGATGATGATTTTGGCATACAGCTCATGAAAACCCAAAATTCCTATCTCAAAAAATTAGCATATCATGTTCAGGTAGTGTAAACGAGCTATTAACCTAATCATCTGAATCAACCAATTAACTCTAAACACCTGCAAAAGATTCCTGAGGCTTTTAAAAACTCCCAGCCTGGTTCATTACTCAAAACCGCAATCATGGGTAAGACTGCCGACCTGACTGCTGTCCAGAAGGACATCATTGACACCCTCAAGCAAGAAGGTAAGACACAGAAAGAAATCTCTGAGCGAATAGGCTGTTCCCAGAGTGCTCGATCAAGCCACCTCAGTGGGACGTCTGTGGGAAGGAAAAAGTGTGGCAGAAAACGTTGCACAACCAGAAGAGGTGACCGGACCCTGAGGAAGATTGTGGAGAAGGGCCGATTCCAGACCTTGGGGGACCTGTGGAAGCAGTGGACTGGGTTACAGGTGCCGCATTCCCCAGGTCAAGCCCCTTTTGAACCAGAAATAGCGGCAGAAGCGGCTGACCTGGGCTACAGAGAAGCAGCACTGGACTGTTGCTCAGTGGTCCAAAGTACTTTTTTCGGATGAAAGCAAATTTTGCATGTCATTCGGAAATCAGGGTGCCAAGGTCTGGAGGAAGACTGGGGACAAGGAAATGCCAAAATGCCTGAAGTCCAGTGTCAAGTCCCCACAGTCAGTGATGGTCTGGGGTGCCATGTCAGCTGCTGGTGTTGGTCCACTGTGTTTTATCAAGGGCGGGGTCAATGCAGCTAGCTATCAGGAGATTTTGGAGCACTTCATGCTTCCATCTGCTGAAAAGCTTTATGGAGATGAAGATTTCATTTTTCAGCACGACCTGGCACCTGCTCACAGTGCCAAAACCACTGCTAAATGGTTTACTGACCATGGTATTACTGGGCTCAATTGGCCTGCCAACTCTCCTGACCTGAAGCCCATAGAGAATCTGTGGGATATTGTGAAGAGAAAGTTGAGGGACACCAGACCCAACACTGTGGATGAGCTTAAGGCCGCTATCGAAGCATCCTGGGCCTCCGTAACACCTCAGCAGTGCCACAGGCTGATTGGCTCCATGCCACGCCGCATTGAAGCAGTCATTTCTGCAAAAGGATTCCCGACCAAGTATTGAGTGCACAACTGAACATCATTATTTGAAGGTTGACTTTTTTTTTTGTATTAAAAACACTTTTTTTATTGGTCAGATGAAATATGCTAATTTTTTGAGATAGGGATTTTTGGTTTTCATGAGCTGTATGCCAAAATCATCAGTATTAAAACAATAAAAGACCTGAAATATTTCAGTTGGAGTGCAATGAATCTAAAATATATGAAAGTTTAATTTTTATCAGTGCATTACAGTGCAGTACATTATATATATATATATATACACACACACACACACACACACACACCCAGTGGTGCCTCGAATTACGAGTGTCCCTAATAAAGACTTTTCCATGATACGAGCCTCGATCCCACCAGCAAATTTTCTACTTACGAGCTCTGCCGGGGAAATGGCTTTTCTGGGACGATTAGCCTTGTATTCTTCCGCGTGTATTCCTCCACGCTCTGAGAATGCATTGTGCAGTGCTTCTCAATTATTTTCTGTTATGCCCCAATAGAAAGAAAAAAAAACATTTCACGCCCCCCTAGTGTGCGATTATAAATAAAGGGAGTCCTCGGTTTACACCGGTCCCGACACACCATTTCGTGGTTACAAACGCGCCCCCATAAAAATATAAAAAATAATAACGTGTCATTATGTCTTTCGCGGTTACGTAAACAAACACAAACTAGTTTCGGGCGCACGAGACGCAGCAAGCGTTGGCAACTTTTGAGGCTCAGGATCCCAACTTGTAAAGGGGCACAAGCCAGTGTTCACCCTCACACCAGTCCCAAACCCAGATAAATGCAGAGGGTTGCGACAGGAAAGGCATCCAGCATAAAACTTTTGCCAAAATTCTCATGCAAATGATCAAAACGAAATTCATACCGGATCGGTCGAGGCCCGGGTGAACAACGACTGCCATCAGTGCTGTTAACCAACAGGGTGCTGGTGGAAATTGGATTACTGTTGGTCGAAGAAGGACAGGCAGGAGGCGTGTCCGTAGGCAGAGAGAGAAGAGGAAAGGTGTGAGTCTAGGACTGAAAGTAGGGATTTGAATGTTGGAACTATGAAAGAAAAAGCGAGAGAGCTGGCTGACATGATGCAGAGGAGGAAGGTGGACATACTGTGTGAGTCATCTTGAAGGAGGGGTTTGTCAGGAATGTTCTAGAAGTGAAAAAAGTGTCAGACAGAGTGATGAGTCTCAAGTTAGAAATTGAACGTGTAATGCTCAATGTTGTTAGTGCTTATGCCCCACAGGCAGGATGTAAGCTAACAGAGGTGGATGAAGTGGAGTTACTAGGAATTACCATAGGCAAGGACCTCACATGGACCCACATCGTGAAAAAGATGACTAAAGATGCTGGCTGTCGCATGGGACTCCTGAGAAGAGTGTCCAGGTACCTGAATCCTGACCAGAGAGATATGATATAGAAGAATATGGTCCAGAATGGAATATTCCTCATCGGTCTGGATGGGTGCCTCTCCTACATCATTACCATGGCTTGATGCCATACAAAGATGATCTATCAAAATAATAGGATCTAAGCCAGGTGACCTGGATTCGATGCAAATTCAGCCTCTGGAACAACGTAGAAATGTGGGAGCACTAACACTGCTCCACCGTATGTACCACAAAGAAGCCCCTGCCCTACTAAATGCCGTACTCCCTCAGCCTAAACCAGCAGGATGTTACCTTCATTCAACACTAGAATGCCCCCACTCATCAACAACAAGCCACCTGAGGTCTTTTCTTCCAGCCACAGTAAGATTGTGGAATAGTCTACCTGAAGAAGCTGTAACCACATATGACAGGCAAAAATTCAAATGTGAAGTCAACGTCTTCCTCAGTGGTCAACATCAGCATCCCACCAAGTGACTGGTGGCCCAGCTGCGAATGCTGAGGTTAGAACAATGCATAAAAAAAAAAAAAAAAGCTAGAAGAAAAGGAGAGATTCTGGAGTGAGTTAGATGAAGTGATGCAGAGTACCCCCAGAGGTGAATGAGTAGTCATTGGTACAGACTTCAATGGACATGTTGGTGCAGGCAACAGAGGGGACGAGGAAGTGATGGGCAGGTTTGGTATCCAGGACAGGAACACAGAAGGACAGATGTTGATCGATTTTACAAAAAAGGATGAAAATGGCTGTGGTAAATACTTTCTTCCAGAAGAAACAGGAGCAGAGGGTGACTTATGACAGTGGAGGGAGGAGCACACAGGTAGACTACATCTTACGCAGGCGATGTAATTCGAAGGCAGTCAGTGACTGCAAAGTAGTAGAGTGTTGCCAAACAACATAAGATGGTGGTGTGCAGGATGACACTGATGGTGAGGAAGGTGAAAAAGGCAAAGGCAGAGCTGGAGGTAGCAGAGATGAAAATGTTGAGATTCTCTTTGGGAGTAACGAGGATGGATAGGATCAGGAATGAGCACATCAGAGGAACAGCACATGTAAGATGTTTTGGAGACAAATTCAGAGAGGCTAGATTGAGATGGTTTGGACATGTACAGAGGAGGGATAGTGAGTATATTGGTAGTAGGATGTTTAGGTTGGATCTACCAGGCAGAAGGCCTAGAGGAAGACCAAAGAGAAGATTTATGGATGTGGTGAAGGAGGACATGAAAGTAGTTGGTGTAAGAGAAGAAAATGCAAAGGATAGGGTGAGATGGAGGCAGATGATTCACTGTGGCGACCCCTGAAGGGAACAGCTGAAAGGAAAAGAAGAAGAAGATTCTTCCATTTTAAACATTTCGCCATAAACCCCACACATGAACAAACTACACATTGAAAAAAATTAGACGGATACACACGGATAGATAAAGGAAACTAGAGACATACAGTGGTACCTCACCTTACGAAAGACCAAACAAACGAAAAATCCAAGTTACGAAACTCATTTACCTAAAATTTCTGTCTCTGGATACGAAAAAAATACCCGTTACGAAACATGCCATCTCAAAAACTCAAACAATGCGCGAGTTGCTCTCCCATTGGCGTTTATGTATATTGGCATATATGTGTGTGTGTGGGGCAGTGGTGGTCTAGTGTTATATGGCGCTGGATCGCTGATCCAAAGGTTGGGGGTTCAAGTCCCACTCTCCACAGGGTTGTCACTGCCCCCCCCCCAACCCCCAGTGTGGCAAACTGGGTTATCAAAGGCGGGCCATGTCTGTCACTGTCTATGGTGAGAGGTTCATGTAAAAGAACCATTGCTGACTTTCGTAAAGAGGAGCTGCAAAGCAGTCAGCGTGTTTCTGTCCCTTGCTCAAAAGTGTTGTGACAGGAAGGGCATCCGACATAAAAACCTCTGCCAAATCAAACGTGCGAATCAGATGATTCACTGTGACGACTCCAAAAAGCCTTAAGGAAGATATATATATCATATCATATATATACATATATATGAGGGAGAGAGCGATTTAGAGAGAGAGAGATTTACAAAAATTACATACAGAGATACACACTGAAAAACAGGCAGCTACACACAGAGACAGAGAGATACACACACAGGCAGGGAGATAGAGACAGGGAGATACACACTGACAAGGAGATACACACAGAGACAGGGAGATAGAGACAGGGAGATACACACAGAGACAGAGAGATAGAGACAGGGAGATACACACAGAGACAGGGAGATACAGACAGGGAGATACACACACAGACAGAGAGGTGCATATAGTTGTGTGTGTGTGCAGTGTCGCCTGTTAAACTGGTATTCTATATTTGTCCAAATTAATCATCTGCTAATGGTCGACACACATGTACACATAAGTCATCAACACGAACATTAGCGGTTCTCTGTGAGCGTGTCCCCAACTTAGTAATGTTTTTATTGAGCAAATCTGGCATTAACTTTCAGAAGCGTGTACTTCACAATCAGCGAACACTGAGGTCCTTCAGGAAGTGATCTTCATTCGCATACAGACAGAGACAGACATACCGACAGACAGAGAACTAAAGATAATTTAGGATTCGTAAATAAACTGATGGAAAACAGGACAGAACAAACAAAAGAGAAAATCTAACAATGAGACTAACACACACACACACACACACACACACACACACACACACACACACACACACACACACAGAGGCATGTGTGGTGTTCTGTGGCATAATAATGAATCTGTAAAACACGGCCACAACCGAAATACACGCGACACTTGATTCATTCACTACAGAGTTGATTACATTTCAACTACAGTTGACGACCCCATTGACACTCTCGAACTCGAGTGTATTCCCAGTTTAGTAAAGAACCGCACAGATGGAGAGAACACACCAAGGTTCTCTTCAAACTCCAAACACACAATTTAGATAACCATGATAAACAACCACCAATATGGGAAAATGAGTATGGGGGTAGGGCAACAATCAGTCTCGATCAAGCATTACAATTGAAAAAGTAATTGACAGCTACAAAGAGAACCACAGCTTTAAGATAGGCACTCATAACGCAAACCTTCGCCAAGCAAAGCAAAACCTCGATATAATCCAAAAATCTTTTCATCAATGTTAAAGAATGTGTTAAATTTCTGGATAGAGGATTAGCTCCGGGTCGAAAGGACTAAAACTGAGGATAAACCGTCTCTAAAACATCTTTGTTGAAGAGGACATTTATTTTATTAACAATATGACAGAATCACAGGGCATAGTGGACACAGCTAAGCACTAACGCTGTGGCAGTCAAATAACGTTGAGGATTATCCTGGCTGTTCGTGACCACAGAGGTATCAGTGATATAAACAGTGTATAAACCTCAGTGACTCCTTTCTGTTTCAACGAGAGGAAGTAAAAACACAAGCAGAAACATGTGAGTGATGTCCCGAGCACCGAGATCGAGAGCAAGAACACAGAACTGCATGGTGACCTGATCCGTGAGAGTGCTAATGCGCTGGCTGAACCATAATGTACTCAATCCCGTTAATCCATTCCCCTGAATTAGCATCATTGTTTTAAACAAAAGATCAAAGAAAATGGGCGTGTCATCACTTTTCAACCAAGAAAACCAAAGTTACAACATTTTTGCTGACGAACACATTCCAGGACTTGTACATTTACAGAAAACATCAATATGAATGAGCTGTTGTCATAGAAACCATCATGTATTAGAACAAGCATGTTAATCCGCACAATAAGATAAACTATGATTGAGCTTTATTAATCTCACAATGGAGAAATTCACTGTTACAGGCTCTTGAGGTACCATCAGTAGGGGGTGCAAAAATAGATACAAATACAAACATGCACACATACATATATATTATATAAGTAAATAAATAAATAGATACATAAATAGTATAAATTAATAAACAATAAAAAAGAAAAGAAGGGAACAACTTTGTAGACTGGCCTATATTAAAGTGTAATGTATCTGAGTGCAGAGTAGATGGGTTGATGTGGTTCACAGTCAGTGGGGTAGATGTGGTTGATTAAAGTGCATGGGGTTTTTATTGCACATAACCGGTATTTTCACAGACAGTTACAAAGTGGCGTTGTACAGTCTGACAGCGGTGGGAATGAACGACCTGCGGTAGCGCTCCTTCCTGCACTGAGGATGTCTCAGTCATCCACTGAAGGAGCTACTCAGCTTCTCTACAGTCTAGTGCAGTGGGTGAGAGCTGTTGACCATGATGGATGTGAGCTTGGCTACCATCCTCCTCTCACCCACCTCCTCCACAGAGTCCAGTGGGCAGCCGAGGACAGAGCTGGCCCTCCTGACAAGCTTGTTCAGTCTCTTTCTGTCCCGCTCTGTGCTGCCCGGGGCCCAGCAGATGGCAGCGTAGAGGATTGCAGAGGCTACTACAGAGTCATAAAATGTCCGGAGCAGAAGTCTGCATAGTCTCCTCAGAAGGTGGAGGCGACTCTGGCCCTTCTTGTACAGGGCGTTGGTGTTGTGGGACCAGTCCAGTTTATTGTTAAGGTGAACGCCCAGGTATTTGAAATTGTTCACTATCTCAATGTTCTGTCCCTGGACGTTCACTAGTGATTGTGTGTGTGTGTGTGTGTGTGTGTGTTAGTGTGCTTCTTCTGAAGTCGACCACCATCTCCTTCGTCTTCCTAGTGTTCAAGCACAAGTGGTTGCACTCACACCAGTCCACGAAGTCAATGATGACCGACCGGTACTCCAGCTCGTTCCCCTCTGACACACGGCCCATGATGGCGGAGTCGTCCGAGAACTTCTGGAGGTGGCAGCTGTCTGTGCTATAGCTGAAGTCCAAGGTGTAAATGGTGAAAAGGAAGGGTGAGAGGACGGTGCCCTGCGGTGCCCCCGTGCTGCAGACTACCACCTTTGACTTACAGCCGCGCATCCGCACGTACTGTGGACGGTTAGTAAGGTAGTCGATGATCCAGGCAGCAAGATGCCCGTCCACTCCCACGTCCTCCAGCTTCCCCCACAGAAGCGCTGGCCTGATGGTGTTGAAGGCGCTGGAGAAGTCAAAGAACATGACCCTCACAGCGCTGCCGGCGATCTCCAGGTGGGTGAGTGCCCGCTGCAGAAGGTAGATGATGGCGTCGTCTACCCCGATGTTGAGCCTGTCGGCAAACTGCAGCGGGTCTAGGGTGTGGCTCACCATAGAGCGGAGGTGTACGAGGAGGAGCCTTTCCATGGTCTTCATAAGGTGGGAGGTCAGGGCGACAGGTCTGTAGTGGGCTGGTTCCTTCGCTTGAGCTGTTTTGGGAACCGGAACCACACAGGTCTTCCACAGGACGGGAACCTTCTCCAGGCTGAGGCTCAGGTTGTACAGGTAGCATAGTACCTCACAGAGCTGGTCTGCGCAGGTCCTCAGCAGCCTGGGACTGATGCCATCTGGTCCTTCAGATTTCCTCTGATT
The DNA here is from genome assembly GCA_024760905.1 of Plotosus lineatus. Lineage (NCBI taxonomy): Eukaryota > Metazoa > Chordata > Actinopteri > Siluriformes > Plotosidae > Plotosus > Plotosus lineatus. The sequence goes on from CM045733.1 coordinate 2,215,106, forward strand.
TAGTCGCCTCAGCTGTCTCCTCACCTGGTCTGATGTGAGGGAGAGGGGGGTCTGCAGAGGGAGGGAGGGAGGGAGAGATCCGTTAAGAGAAACCACAGAGTCTGGTGTGAGTTCATTCAGCCACGTCTCTGAGAAACACATGAGGCTGCAGTCCCAGTACTGCCTCTGCTGCCGGGTCAGCGCGCCAGCTCCTCGGTCTTGTTGGCGATCGCTCGGACATTTCCCATGATGACAGAGGGAACACATGTCCTCCGCGTCTTTCGTCCCCCTCTGCAGCCTCTCCTTTTCCTCCATATTTCCACAGGAACAACGGGCTTTTCCGTGTGAAGGAGGGCGGGGGCGCGCAGGCCGAGGAGGGTCTCACGTGTGTAAGACCTGTGTTGCTCAGAGCCGTCAGTGAATGAGTTTCCTGACACCGATCAAAAAAGTGCACAGGAAAACAAAAGCATCATAAAAGTATGTTTCCCAGATGCAGTATTGAAAAAAGATAAAGAAACACGCCTATATACAATAGAAAAGAGGAAAAAAAAGGAAAATAATCTGAAGAGCTCCTGTAAACTGGCTACAGGTCACCCGGCGCCATCTTGGGGGGGGGGGGGGGGGGGATCTAATAGTGAAATTTCAAGGTCCGAGCCTGATCTTTTTCCAAATGGCCCAGCGTTTTCTGACCTTCGGTGTTTAATAATCCCTCTTGTGATTATCATTTTAGTGTTGTGAGTTCGATGAGGATAATTATACAGCTCAAGCACACAAAAAGGTTCATACGAGGAGTCTCTGCGTTGGAATTATTTATCAGGAACGATGTGTATTACAGTGTAAAAACACACAATGAGAAAATGGGAAGTATTTACTCAGTTATAGTCTTCAGTTCATTTTCTGTAACCGCTTCATCCTAATTAGGGTCGCGGGGAGGCTGGTGCCCATCCCAGCCAACTCAGGGCGAGGGCAGAGTACACCCTGGACAGCTCTCCAGGCCATCGCAGGGCGGAAACACGCTGACGGCTTTGCAGCCTACTCTATACGAAAGTCAACAATGGTTCTTTTACATGCCTCACACCATAGACAGTGACAGACATGGCCGGCCTTTGATAACCCAGTTAGCTGCACTGGGGGGTTATAGTCTTTATTAAATGTAATATATTTAAAAAGAGAATTTATTACTAACCACAAAAGCAGTGAGTGGGCAGGAAATCAAAGGTGGTCAGTGATTGTAGGTAGGAGGACCAATGGCTACAAGTAACTAGTTGTGGGCTGGTTCATGGTTACCATTTATAAATTGTGGGAGGGTCCATGATTCCCAGGACTGTATTTTCTGGACTATACGCCGATCCAGAGTACAAGTCGCATTGGCCAAAAAAAAGCATAATAAAGAAGAAAAAACAAGTCGTACTGGACGACAAATCGCAAACTCATGGAAACTGTCTACCTTGGCTTGGAAATCTGCTGGCAGTTTTTGTGACATGGTTGTCCTCGCTCTGATACAGAGAGGAGGTTGCGTTGCATGAAGCAGTAACTTCAAGAAGGTCTTCACGCAAAGTTATTTATGTTCATCTCCTTGACAACGACCTGGAGACGCAACTACACTGTTGACAAGCCCCTCCCTGAGGCACCTTGCTCAAACACCCATGTGTGATTATCTTCTTCTAGCTGTGGCCATCTCGCTTTTAGCCCACAATTAGCTTTTAGCTTTTTAACGATTCGCTTCTTTTGTTTTCTTCATTGCAGTCATAATAGTCTCCGCTTTTCTCCAATTCCTCACAAGTTTCTCATCCACTCCAACCTTTCTTTCTGCTGCTCGATTACCATTTTCTGCTGCATATGTCACTACTTGCAGCTTATAATCCACAGAATAGGATTTTCTTTTTGGAGCCATTTCTTCAGTGGTGGATGAGCAGGTACTTGTAACCAAGCCCATAGTGCCCTCTTGTGGTTGTGAGGGTAAAAATAACAAACGTAAAAGTATTATTATTACGACGAACAGAATTATATGTAAAAATTTAAGGCAGCCGTGAGGGGGGCACAAGCCAGTGTTCACCCTCACTCTGGTCCCAAGCCTGGACAAATGCAGAGGGTTGCGACAGGAAGGGCATCCGGCGTAAAACTTCTGCCAAAATTCTCACACAAATGATCAAAACGAAATTCATACCGGATCGGTCGAGGCCCGGGTGAACAACGACTGCCATCAGTGCTGTTAACCAACAGGGTGGTGGAGATGGGACTACTGTTGGTCGAAGAAGGAGAGGCGGGAGGCGTGTCCGTAGGCGGAGAGAGAAGAGGAAAGGCAGGAGTCTCGGACTGAGAGTAGGGACTTTGAATGTTGGAACTATGAAAGAAAAAGCTAGAGAGCTGGCTGACATGATGCAGAGGAGGAAGGTGGACATACTATGTGTTCAGGAGACCAGTTGGAAAGGTAGCAAGGCTACAAGTTTAGGAGCAGGTTTTAAGCTGTTTTATCATGGTATGGATGGGAAGAGAAACGGAGTAGGAGTTTGTCAGGAATGTTCAAGAAGTGAAAAGAGTGTCAGACAGAATGATGAGTCTCAAGTTAGAAATTGAAGGCGTGATGTTCAATGTTGTTAGTGCTTATGCCCCACAGGCAGGATGTGAGCTAGAAGAGAAGGAGAGATTCTGGAGCGAGTTAGATGAAGTGATGCAGAGTACCCCCAGAGGTGAAAGAGTGGTCATTGGGGCAGACTTCAATGGACATGTTGGTGCAGGCAACAGAGGGGATGAGGAAGTGATGGGCAGGTTTAGTATCCAGGACAGGAACACAGAAGGACAGATGTTGATCGATTTTGCAAAAATGATGGAAATAGTTATGGTGAATAATTTCTTCCAGAAGTAACAGGAGCATAGGGTGACTTATGAAAGTCGAGGTAGGAGCACACAGGTAGACTACATCTTGTGTAGGCGATGTAATTTGAAGGAAGTCAGTGACTGCAAAGTAGTAGTGGGTAAGACTGTTGCCAAAAAACATAAGATGGTGGTGTGCAGGATGACGCTGATTGTGAGGAAGGTGAAAAGGGCAAAAATAGGAGCAGATAACAAAGTGGTGGCAGATGAAAAAGGAAGAGGGTCGTGTTGTCTTCAAGGAGGAGTTGAAACAGGCTTTGGGTGGTCAGGAAGTGCTCCCAGATCACTGGACAACCACAGCCAATGTGATCAGGGAGACAGGTAGGAAAGTTCTTGGTGTGTCATCTGGAAGGAAAGTAGATAAGGAGACTTGGTGGTGGAATGAGGAAGTGCAGGAGGGTGCACAAAAGAAGAGGTTAGCTAAGAAGAAGTGGGACATAGAGAGGACTGAAGAGAGTAAACAGGAGTACAGAGAGAGACACAGCGTAAGGCGAAGGTAGCGGTGTCAAAGGCCAAACAGAGGACGTATGATGACTTGTATGATAGGTTGGACAGTAAGGAGGGAGAAAATGATTTATACAGGTGCAGCAAGTTAGAGTGATAAAGGACAGAGAGGGAACTGTATTGACTAATTACAGAGTGTACTGGGAAGATGGAAAGAGTCCTTTGAAGAGCTGATGAATGAGGAAAATGAGAGAGAGAAAAATAGTAGAAGAGGTGACCGTTGAGGACCAGGAAGTAGCAAAGATTAGTAAGGGTGAAATGAGGAGGGCATTGAAGAGGATGAAGACTGGAAAGGGAGTTGGTCCTGATGACATACATGGTTTCCATGGAGGTATGGAAGTGTCTAGGGGAGGTAGCGGTAGATTTTCTGACAAGAATATTCAACAAGGTCTTAGAGAGTGAGCAGATGGCGGAGGAAAAGAAGTGTGCTAGTGCCCATTTTTAAGAACAAGGGAGACGTGCAGAGTTGTGGTACCTACAGAGGGATAAAGTTGATGAGCCATACGATGAAGTTATGGGAGAGAACAGTGGAAGCTAGACTAAGGGCAGAGGTCAGCATTTGTGAACAACAGTTTGGTTTCATGCCAAGAAAGAGCACCACAGATGCAGTGTTTGCTTTGAGGATGATAACAGGGAAGTACAGAGGGAGCTGCATTGTGCCTTTGTGGATCTGGAGAAAGCATATGACAGGGTGCCGAGAGAAGAACTGTGGTATTGTATGAGGAAGTCTGGAGTGGCAGAGAAGTATGTTAGAGTGGTGCAGGACATGTATGAGAGATGTAAGACAGTGGTCAGGTGTGCTGTCGGTGTGACAGAAGAGTTCAAGGTGGAGATGGGACTGCATCAAGGGTCAGCTCTCAGCCCCTTCTTGTTTGCTATGGTGATGGACAGGCTGACAGACGAGGTTAGACAAGATTCCCCATGGACTATGATGTTTGCAGATGACATTGTGATCTGTAGTGAGAGCAGAGAACAAGTGGAGGAAAATCTAAAGAGGTGGAGGTATGCCCTGGAAAGGAGAGGAATGAAGGTTAGCCTCAGCAAAACAGAATAAATGTGTGTGAACGCCAAGGATGCAAGAGGAACGGTGAGGTTACAGGGGGCAGAGATAAAGAAGTTGGAGGATTTTAAGTACTTAGGCTCAACAATCCAGAGCAATGGAGAGTGTGGAAAAGAGGTGAAGAAGCGGGTGCAGGCAGGTTGGAATGGATGGAAAAAAGTGTCCGGTGTGATGTGTGATAGGAGAGTATCGGCAAGAATGAAGGGAAAAGTGTACAAGACGGTGATGAGGCCAGCGATGTTGTATGGTTTAGAAACAGTGGCCCTGGGGAAAACACAGGAGGCGGAGCTGGAGGTAGCAGAGATGAAAATGTTGAGATTCTCTTTGGGAGGAACGAGGATGGATAGGATCAGGAATGAGTACATCAGAGGGACAGCACATATAAGATGTTTTGGAGACAAAGTCAGAGAGGCTAGATTGAGATGGTTTGGACATGTACAGAGGAGGAATAGTGAATATATTGGTAATAGGATGCTGAGATGGGAACTACCAGGCAGAAGGCCCAGAGGAAGACCAAAGAGAAGATTTATGGATGTGGTGAAGGAGGACATGAAGGTAGTTGGAGTGAGAGTAGAAGATGCAGAGGATAGCGTGAGATGGAGGCAGATCATTTACTGTGGTGACCCCTGAAGGGAACAGCCGAAAGGATAAGAAGAAGAATTATATGGAATAATTTCACATATAAGTCGCTCTTGAGTGTTAGCCGCACCGTCAGCCAAAGCATGAAAAAAAAAAATGCAACTTATAGTCCAAAAAATACGGTAATTAGTTGTGGGCGAGTACATGAATACCAGTAATTAGTTATGGGAGGGTCCATGATTATCAATAAGTAGTCATGAACAAAACAGTTATTTTGGGATCAAGGTTATGGTTATCAGTCATGGCTTGGTCAAGCTTATCAGTGATTGGTGACCGGCAATCGACGGTTATCAATGATTGGTGGCCAGCAGTCGACGATTATCAGTGACTGGTTGTGGGTGAGTCTGTCTGAAGAGAATCATTAAGGAGTGCAGAAAAAGTAAATTTATTGCAGAGCTACATTTAGTTTTTAAATGAACTTTTAAAATTATGATAGATCATCCGAGTCGATGTCTGAACAACATTTAAACATATCAGACTCTATAAAACTTTACGAGAGTTATCAGGTTGAGCCCTTTCCTTCCTCTGTGTGTGTTTTACTAAGGAATGAGGCTTTGTGGTTGAGCTGAATGTGAAGAATGAGTAATCACACTAAACTGCTGCACGTTTTAGCCTTTCACCAAACATGGGCACATCAACAAACCAAATTCCTCCGTGATCACGTCATTACATACCTGTCTCCCCCCCCCCCATCTCTCTGGTGGCTGTCTCTCTCTCTTTGTCTCATTCTCTGTCTCTCTCTCACTGTCTTCCTAACATTCTCACTAGCTCTCTCTCTCTCTCACTCCCTGTCACTCTCTCTAGTCTATCTCTCTCTGACTTATCTCTTTTGCTTTCTCGCTCTCTCTCCCAGTCTCTCACTCTCCCAGTCTCTCACTGTTGCTCTCTCTCACTCTGACGTTCTAAAATTCTTCTGGTCTTCTATCTTTCTCTCTCTCATTGTCTCTCATGTGCCTCTCGCGGTCCCTTTCCTACCATACTATTCATCTCTCATCCTCATCTTCATCTCATCCCATCTTTCCCTTTCTTTCTCTGGACAGATGTGTCTTACCTTTGTTTCTCTCTGTTTCATGTTTTCGGAATAAACTGTTATTTTTTTTCCTTTAGGGCGTGGCACTTGTGATATCAGTGGTGAGACTATCAGTCTGAGGTGGGATTCATATAAAAGGTTGTGTAGACACACATGCGCGCGCACACACACACACACACAAATGATCCAAACCACCAAATAAAAAAAATTTAAAAAAATTTAAATGACGGGTCTGACACTGAAATGACGTACTTCTCCAAACTTTATTTCAGTGAAAATGTTTTACAAACGTACAGTCAGCCAATCAGATCACGAATCTGAAGCCGGTGGTTAAGAGCAGTATAAACATTTAGATTTCATTTCGGGGAGTCCAGTTCCATCCCCACAACAGTACTGGGCTGGTTTGTGTCTGCAACTCCTCCGTCTAAGGCCCCACCATGCAAGAGCATGGAGGACAGCACTGGCCACAATAGACTCTTAGAACACCCTGAGTCACGTCCGATGTGTTTAACCACCCTAGCATCCTCAAAAATGGTGTTCTGAACTCGGTCCAGTTTATTCTCATTATACACTCCAAGGCAACTGTCATCCACCACCATTTTCCCACGGACACCCTGGATGGAAACAGGAGTCGCTGGTGTTTTGGATCCTAAAATGCACAACCAGGTTCCTTGGTCTTTGTCACATTGAGCTGCAGATGATTCTGCACACACCATGTGACGAAGGAATCCAGCGCAGCCTGATACTCCGTCTCCTCATCTCTACTTACACATCTGACTACAGCAGAGTCATCAGAAATCTTCTGAAGATGGCAGGTCTCTGTGCAGAAGCTGAAGTTTCCTGGTTGCCAAACTGAAGAGGGTCCATATGTGGTCTAAACCAGGGGTCAGGGTTGATCCAGTACTAATCTCTCAAGGATCTTCATGACATGTGAAGTCAGCGCCACAGGTCTGTAATCCTGGGGACCACTGGGTCCTGGGGTCTCCGGTACAGGAATGAGGCATGACGTCTTTCTCCGCACTGAGACACTCTGTAGACTCAGGCCCAGCGTGAAGATGCAATGCAAGACTCCACAGAGCTGGTGTGGCACAGACTTTAAGGCTCATGAGGGTTCACTCTAATCTGACCTCGTCTGGTGGAGTCTTTTCAGTTGTTTCTAGACATGATCATAAGTGAAGTTCACAGGTGGGAGAGGGGCGTCAGGTCCATCACAGAAGGCTGAGGTGTAGTGAGGAGAGGGTGGCGTGGCAGTGGGTTCAGGCTCCTGACGAGTTAGAGGTACTGTGCATTAGCCACAGTGTAGAATCAGTTAAGGAACAAATTCAGCTCATTAACCCTGTCCTCAGCTCCTCTGCAGATGAATGGTCTGAAACCAATCATAGTCTTCATGCCACTCCAAACCTCTCTCTTGATCTGGACATTGGATCTTTTTTCACCTCTTCGCTGTTGCCAGCCTGAATGCCCTCTTCTTGTCGTTAAGAAAGGCTTTCATGTTTTTAGTCACCCATGGCTTGTTATTTGGGTAACAAAAGACCGTCTGAGCTGGGACAGTGGCGTTGGTGCAGAAATTTATGTAGTGAAGCTATTTACGTATGAAATGCTCTTAACCCTTAGAGTAGTTAAAGAGTAGCTGCAAAGTCGTCAGCGTGTTTCTGTCCCTTGCTAAAAGGGTTGTGACAGGAAGGGCATCCGACGTAAAAACCTCTGCCAAATCAAACGTGCGAATCAGATGATTCGCTGTGGCAACTCCTGAGTAAAAGGGAAAAAGCCGAAAGGACGACAGATGCTCTTAACCCTTAGACTTGATGTAAAACTGCCTTGTAAACTAAACATTAAAATATAAATTCAGCCTGAGGCTCACGAAACCATCAGAACTCCTGCCTGAAAACACCTCTAGGCCTTTAGTTGCAATGCAGTGGCTGACATTCATGCCACTTCAAATCTCCCACATTTTAGGAGGTTACAACCACTTATGCAAATGTATAAATGTATTTTATAGGGATTTTATGTAATAGACCAATACAAAGTGGCACATAATTGTAAAGTGGGCAGAAAAAAATGATGCACTGTTTTTAACACTACAATATATAGTGGTACCTTCAGTTACGAGTGTTTTTTTATCACAAATTTTCTATGATACGAACTTCGATGCCACCAAAAATCTTCCCTATTCAACCAGCAAAATTTTGACTTAAGTTCTGCTGGGGAAATGGCTTTTCCGGGCCGATTAGCCTCATATTCTTCCGCGTGTATTCCTCCATGCTCCAAGAACACCTTGTGCAGTGCTTCTCAATTATTTTCTGTGATACACCCCTATGGAAAGGAACACCCCCCCCCCCCATGACCATGAGCATGACCATAGTGTTTACTGTACTTCATATCGTTTGCTCGGTGCTTTTCCCCTACAATATAGGGAACACAGTGAGAGCGCCACTGCCATCACACCCCCTATTTGAGAAGCACTGGTCTTGTGGGAGCTCACCAAGAGCCTTTCCTTGCTGGCATTCATAGCGTGCACACGCACAAAATTCTCCTCCTCCTCCTCTGTTATGCACCACCTCATGCCTGCCCACGTGACATCTTCGCCACAGTTGATGATCGGAAGGGTCAGTTGACTTTTTGTTTACTCCTGCTTTATTACTATTTACTATTAATTATTATTAATGTACTATTATGAAATGTTTGTTTTTACATGTTTATCTTTAATATATTATGTTAAATATACATGTTTGTGTCAGGTTATAGGAGTTTGGGAGGGGTTTAGAACGGATTAATTAGTTTTATATTATTTCATATGGGAATTTTTGTTTTATCTAACGAAGATTTTGACTTACCAGCTTGCCCTCGAAACGGATTAATTTCGTAAGTCAAGGTACCACTGTAATCTGAAGTGTGGCGTGCATTTGTATTCAGCCTCCTTATTCTGATAGCCTAAAAAAAAATAATAATTGCAACCAACTGCTTTCCAAACTCCCATAATTACTAAATCAAGTCGAGCTGTGTGCAATTGTATCTCAGTAGAAATACCGCTGCTCTGTGAAGGACTCCGTAGTCTGTTACAGAACAGTAGTGAACAAATATCATCATGAAGCCCAAGGAACCCACCAGGCGGGTCAGGGCTAAAGTTGTAGAGAAGTTTAAATCAGGGTTAAGGTATAGAAAATAATAAATAAATCATAAGCTTTGATCAACTTATGGAGCATTGTTCACACCATGAAAAGAGCACGACATAACTGCAAACCTACTAGCACATGACTGTGCATCAAAACTGATAGCCTGGACAAGGAGAGCAGCCAAGAGGCCCAAAGTAATTCTGGAGGAGCTCAAGAGATTCACAGCACAAGAAGAATCTATCTACAGGAAAACTATTTCATGCGCTCTTTACAAATTTGGTCTTCATGGAAGAGTGTTATGAGGAAAGCCATCAACACATCACCCTGAAGACACCACTCCACCGTGAAACGTGGTGGTGACAGCATCATGCTGTGAGGATGCTTTTCTTCTGTATGGATGCAAAGCTTCTCATAGTTGATGGGAAAAGGGACGGGGCCAAATACAGGGAAATTTTGCAAGAAAACCTGCAAGAGACTTGACATTGGGGTGGAGTCCGCTTTCCAGCAGAACAATGATCCTAAACAAACAGCCAGAGCTACAATGGAATCATTTCGAGCAAAGTGTATTTGTGTTTTAGAATGGCCCAGTCAAAGTCCATCCCTGAATCTAAACGGGACACTGTGGAATGACTTGCCGCTCATAGATGATCTCCATCCAATCTGACTGAACTTGAGTTATTTTGCAAATACAGGGGCTGGATACCAATGCAGGCAATACCTCTTGAAAGCCATATATCATTTTCCATCCACTCCACGGTGATGTTCTTTGTTGCATTGGTCGATCATATCCAAATAAAATTCAGTCACATTTGTGATAACATGAAAAGGAAAAGTTTGCGAGGTATGAATAACTCTGCAGGCCACTGTATCAGCGCATCAATCCTCTCCAACTCCACCTCAAAATACAACCCAAAAGATCCTTAGGGGTGTCCAACCCTGCTCCCGGAAAGTGAGCTTCCTGAAGTCTTTGTTTCCCCAAATCATGCACATAGGCTACAGATCTGCAACAAAGGTCTTAGAGGTTCTTCAGTCTCATGAGACAAAAATAATCTTCTGTTCCTTTCGGTTGTTCCCTTTTTTCCTCAGGGGTCGCCACAGCAAATCATCTGCCTCCATCTTCATGGAAGTCATATTAATGATTCGGATGTTTGATTTGGCATAGGTTTTGCACTTCCTGACACAACCCTTTAGCGAGGGACAGAAACACGCCGACGGCTTTGCAGCTCCTCTTTACGAAAGACAGCAATGGTTCTTTTACATGAACCTCTCACCATAGACAGTGAGAGACATAACTGGCCTTTGATAACCCAGTTAGCTGCACTGTGTGTGTGTGTTTGGGCAGTGTCAAACATGTGGGGAGTGGGATTCGGACCCTCTTATGAGATAAAAATAAAAAACTGCCCTTAATATCACCATTCATCACTAAAATTGCCCCCCAGGCTGAAGCTCCAAGACTCACACTCCTGTAAAACAGGAACTTGTACAGAATATATTACTGTGAGTGTTGTAGTGAGACCTGATGTTTAAAGTGCAGAAATGCAGATGAAAGCCAGACACGGAAATTATCCTATGAATGCCTGCAAGTCAGCCAGTTGTCAAACACTGTGAACACTTATTAACGCAATACTAACACACAGACCCAATTTATGAGGTGTGTTGACAGACATAGATATGAAGGCTCTTGCAATTACAACTCACGCAGCAATGACTGCCCATCTGTGTGTGTGTGTGTGTTCACAAACGTGCTGGTGTTGATAGGAATCTATGCTAAATTCTGCTGAGCGAAGCAGCTCTTGGCCGAGACTCCACCAGAGACCCATTATTCACTGCAGGTTGTAAACACACACACACAGAGTTAATTATTGTTTCTCATACGACTAACAGCTGATCATGTTATAGTTATTACACTCTACACTCCTCTCAGCCAATCAGAACACACCGTAACTCATTCATATTACTAAAGAATCTCAGTTTATAAACCTTAATCTACTCCAACTAAAACTTGTATAACTATTGGATGACTGATGTAAAAATAAAACCGTTCTTATACTGATTCACTCTGTCTCCAATCCTGTTGAGTAGCCTGAAGGGCATGTGTGTACTCGCCTGGCATGGTGTAATCCTGCCTCGGAAACCCTAGCATTAGAGCCTGGTGCATGCCCAGTTCCCAAACTACTTAATACTGCCCCAGAGAAGATGATAATAGCAGGATGTGCACAGACGAGGGAGACGCTGATCTGCATCCAACATCTACTGCTAGAAATGCTATGGGTCTGGGGAACTCTCACAGTGTAACACCCCCACCCCCACCCCCACCCCCCCGCCTTATAGACATAACACCTGGGAAACCCACAAAGTGTAATAGAAAATCTGAAAAACTTGACCAGCATAAAAACTGCCTTATAGGCACAAAACCTGGGGAATTCATAAAGTGTGATAAAAAAAAAAGTTTGTGCGTCGGGAATAGACAGAGTGCCTTATAGGTGAAAACCTACTGAATACACAAAAAACCCTAACATTTTCAGTGTACGTATCGGCTATAAAATTTGCAAAATAGCAAAGGTAAATTATGAACTGTGCCCTACAGGCTAAATGTTTAAAATATCCATATGTTTTTTTCCCTCAAAAATAAATAACTGTCGTACAGGTCTTTCTAGGCTAATTAATTGTAAAACCACCAAAATAATCAGACCCATAAATTAGCAGTTTGAATATCCAGGTCATTATACCAGTTAAATAACTAACCTTCAAGGGTGAATGCCTCATAGGCAGCACCTTAGTACACGGTTAATCGTGATTTCTCTCCAGTAAAAGTCTAAGATGTACACTCCTGGAGAAACATTTTAGAACACCCCCATTTTCTTCCAGTTTTATTGAAATATGAGCAGTTCCAGTCCAGTGAAGGACCTGAAAGGGATAAAGGTGAGAAGGTATCTGATCTACCTGAGAAACATGATGCTTATTGGTTGCTTATGTTCGTTCGTTCTGTTCACTTCATGACAAATCAGCTCGAAGGGGTTTAAAAGTCGAGAGACCGTGCCGGGCCATTTGTGATTAGAAATCTAGTGCCCTCTTCTTTTCTTCGTAGGTAGTTCTGATATACTGCTCTCCTTTATTTCATTTCAGGTCCTTCAGTGGACTTGAACTACTCATATCTCAATAAAACTGAAAAAAAAAAACGGGTGTGGTCTAATCCTTTTGACCAGTAGTAGTCCAAAACTATTTGACTTGTAGTAACTCCTGAGGCATGAGCCCAAAATCAAAGGCAGACGTGTACAAAGTACAACATTCCTACAGGATAAACATACAGCCCGAAAGGTTTTTAAAATAATTAAATGACTTGATACAATAAGTTCCTTGTAGGCTGTCAAAACAGCCTCCTTGAGAAACTTACTGAGGGCAATAACCAAACAAATCACAAGGTAAACGCTCGAGCAGCATCACACAATCTAAATTCCTGAGTACTCATACTCTACATTTTTCACCTCACAGGCATGTGATGCAAGAGTTGCACAAGCTGCACAAACCTGAAAACTTTATCACAGAAGCTGCCCCGCAGTGTTCATTTTAATTTTTGAAACCACTTCATCTTTTATTAGGGTTACAGGGATGCTGGACTAGCTGGGCTAAGGCAAGGTATAACCTTTACAGCCTACCAGGCCATCACAGAGCCAATACACAGCCATTCACACTCACAACCACGCTTAGGAGATGAAGCATATCCAACTCGCCCAATGTGCAAAGGTTTTTGGCTGTGGGAGGAACCCAGTTTACCCAAAGAAAACCCATGTAACGATGCAGAGAACATGGTGACACCACACAGAAATTCCATCATCCAGCCCAGGACACAACCCAGGACCTTCTTGCTGTGAGGCAGACATGTTAAGCACTACGCCATGCTGCCTGCAAATGTAAAAATCTCACTTTAAAATGTGCAGAGGAAAATGTATGTCCTTCAGGGTCCAGGCTGAAAAAAAGCCAGTAAAAACAGCCCAAAATGCTAATCATCAAAAACAGTCCAAAGAGTTCCAGCAGATACCACATAACCCAGAATACAGCAGAGAATAACAGGCCGATATTACAAAACAACTAAATGCCCTATAGGCCAAATCTCATCCCATCACACACCAAGCAAGCCACGGTATGTCATCTGGTGTGGCTGATTAAAGTGAGTGTGTCTGTTCTCTGAAGAAATGAGCCAGTCATCAAACCCATCTGGAATCAAGTCTAAAAAGCCCCCAAGGCGCCGTTTCAACATGTTTTCATTTTCCAAACACAAAGCAAACTAGTAAACACATCAACATCACAGTCAAGTCGTTATGTTTACTTTAAAGGGAACATAAAACCATTCTGTACACTCTGAGCCAATCACAGTAAGTGAATGTCCACATGGGCGTGGCCTAAAAGAAAAAACATCTAAATCGACAACCTTTAGGAAAATGATGCTAATTCACCAAAATGAAGTAAAGAAATCCTGACAGTGATGGAGCTCATGCAAAGAAAGATCAGATCTTTGTTGTTAGGTTGTGAAGCAAATTTGATGTTCGCAGTAGCGTAGCCATTTAAAGTATTAATGCTTGAACACTAGCGCCTAAACATACAATTTCTGTGTTCACTACACGTGCCCACTTCATGGTTTATGAAAATGTTCCATTTCTCCTGAGCAAAACCAAAACTGATTCTGGATCTATTGGAGAAAAATCCGCCATCTAAGCGCCCCATGTGCGTATTGAGCAGGCGGTGCAGCAGGTCCTCACAGTCATTTCAGCGTTCACGGCTTGTTTACAAGTCATTTTGTTGGATAAACTGAGATTTCTGGAGTGTGTTACATAACAACGAATAAGACGGTGAATTACAGCACGGTTTAGATTCTGAGTTTCGGGCTGACAGGGAAACGCCACTGTGTTTTTCCATGTCAGTTTCACGGCGTCGTAATGAACAGGGTTGATTTTGGACAAATCAAAGGAACATGAGCATGATAAATGTACAGAACATCTCCACTGATGTTTTCATACCTTCTCAGAACTCCTGTCTGATGAAGGGGATTATGGGATTGTGCTTTTTCCATGAGAGGACACAAACAGGCTGAGTTCACTTTCTGGGCAACAGCAGGAGGATATCAGAGGCCATCAAGGGTATAACAAATAAATAAATAAAAACATTTTTCCTTTTTTGGCTGCTCCCTTCAGGGATCGCCACAGCGAATCATCTGCCTCCACCTCACCCTATCCTCTGCATCTTCTTCTCTTACTCCAACTACCTTCATATCCTCCTTCACCACATCCATAAATCTTCTCTTTGGTCTTCCTCTGGGCCTTCTGCCTGGTAGTTCCAACCTCAACATCCTACTACCAATATACTCACTATTCCTCCTCTGAACATGTCCAAACCATCTCAATCTAGCCTCTCTGACTTTGTCTCCAAAACGTCTTAGATGTGCTGTCCCTCTGATGTACTCATTCCTGATCCTATCCATCCTCGTTCCTCCCAAAGAGAACCTCAACATTTTCATCTCTGCTCCCTCCAGCTCTGCCTCCTGTTTTTTCCTCAGTGCCACTGTTTCTAAACCATACAACATCGCTGCCTCATCACCGCCTTACACCACCTTATTTCATTCTTGCCGATACTCTCCTATCAAACATTACACTGGACACTTTTCTCCAACCATTCCAACCAGCCTGCACACGCTTCTTCACCTCTTTTCCACAATCTCCACTGCTGTGGATTGTTGAGCCCAAATACGTAAAAACCTCCACCTTCCTTATCTCTGCTCCCTGTAACCTCACCGTTCCTCTTGGGTCCTTGTCGTTCACACACATGTATTCTGTCTGACTGAAGCAAACCTTCATTCCTCTCCTTTCCAGTGCATACATCCACCTCTCTAGATTTTCCACCACTTGTCCTCTGCTCTCACTACAGATCACAATGTCATCTGCAAACATCATAGTCCATGGAGATTCTTGTTGAACCTCGTCTGTCAGCCTGTCCATCACCACAACAAACAAAAATAAATAAAAACATACATTTAAGGAACACATCTACTGAAAAAATCTCTATACATTACAATTTTTTAACTTATTATTTATAACTTGTATATTAAATATAACTTATTATTGTTTATACTGAATTATTTAATTAATTTTTATTACTTTCTGATTGCTCACACCAATTTATTTATTAATATTATGTATTTTTTAATTATGTAATTTGTGATAAATTATTCTTTAAAAGTGGAGACAGAAACAAACAAATAAATAAAATGTGGAAAAATAGTTTTTGAAGAGAACGGACTAAAATGAAATGAACTTTATGAAAATGTAAAAGTAAATCACAATAGAATACAGTCAACCCTCTTCATACAAAATCCCTAGAATACGAAAAACATTTTCCTATATTTTTTCC
This sequence comes from Plotosus lineatus, assembly GCA_024760905.1. Lineage (NCBI taxonomy): Eukaryota > Metazoa > Chordata > Actinopteri > Siluriformes > Plotosidae > Plotosus > Plotosus lineatus. Next base: position 2,230,707 of record CM045733.1, read on the forward strand.
CTCTGTATACGAAAAAAATTCTTCTTACGAAAAGCGCCAAACGCGCCATTCAAACAACAGGTGGAAGAAAAAAACCGTGAGCTGTAATGTTGGATGCACTTTGATCCATACTGTGTGTGTGAGAGAGTAAGGTAAAGCAATGTCTGCACCTCCACCTAACTTTAGACTTGCTATTCCATTGACTACATGTCTCAACATCCCACCCCGCTGGCCTCCCATTGGCTAGGAAGGATGACACAGCTCCCTACGATTGGCTCTCTCTCTCAACATCTCGCCCCACTGGCCTCCCATTGGCTAGGATGGATGATGCTGTCATTCCAACTTTGTTCATGTTTGTGTGACCTTTGTTCATGTTTTTTGTGTCATTCCAACTGTATTTTATGGCTCGGGCCTTTAACCTAGCATAAACACATTTGTAAGATTACAAAAACACAACACACGCACGCACACACACATACAGGTTGTGCCGGGGTGCAGCTAGCATTGAGCTACCATAACATATTAGCTCAGAATAGGAGTTGAGCGTGCTTAGTTGCCCGAAGACTCCGATCTCATAGCTGTAAGTAGGGTCGACCGGTCATAGACGAGCATAGTGCAAACCATGAACAAACATGTCTGTCTGTCTTCCTTTCGGCTTTTTCCCTTTTACTCGGGAGTCGCCACAGCGAATCATCTGATTCGCATGTTTGATTTGGCAGAGGTTTTTACGTCAGATGCCCTTCCTGTCACAACCCTTTTAGCAAGGAACAAAAACACGCTGACGACTTTGCAGCCTACTCTTTACGAAATTCAAATGAACAAAAACAATTTGACTCTGAGAACTCCGGGATGTCGCCCTCTAGGCAACGCCATCTTGGAGATGTCACTCCAAGTTCAATGTAAAAGGACATGAAGCAAAATGAAGTTTATCCTTTTGGTATCATTTGTTAAACATGCTACAGAACATAAAATCTCATGCACAAACATTCTAAACATTAACTTAGGTACTGTACTGGAATAATAATTGAAAAAGACTTAAATACAACAGTTCAGAGGAAACTGTCGCTTCTTCAGGAGAAAGTCTTATTTCTTGAGAAGAGACATCCAGCGTTTTCTATTGCTTAGCCAGAGAAGAGACACAGCGTTTGAGTGACATCATAGAGCTTAACCGGTAACTAAAACACTAAAAAAGAGGCTCATTGACAACTTGTGCACAAATGAGGAAAAAGGGACATATCATCTCAACCAATCAGCAGGAAGGACAGCCATTGGCTGAATTTGAGTGACATGTCAGTTGCTTGGCAGTCCGTGAATAGTCAAGGACCTACTGTGCGTATGTGTTACATTTTATTAATTTGATCAAATTAAAACTTATCTATTTAACTGTTGTTCCTGATGTCATAGTGAGGCAACACTTTGCGATCTGGTAGGAAGGTTGCGAGTTCGACCTGTTGTCCCTGCTGGGCTGTTGGACATGCCCCTTGACACTGCAGTTTATCACACCTCCACTACACGAATAAAACTATTTCATCTATAAATCTGAACATTTCAGCACAGAGCTCAGCTCTTACCTCATTGGACGGAATGCTGACCACTCCCGTGGACCGGCGCTTCTCACGCAGCTTCCTCTTCTCGATCTGACCTTTCCCTTTACGAGCACTGGGACCTGAACTCTTCTTCTCTTTCCCTTTGGGACTCTCGAGGTCACTGTCCGGGCATGCAGAGGCACTTCCAGGCTCCGGCAATTTCTCTGTGGATTTCTTGGTGTCAGATACTCGTGCTGTCAGTGTCGATGCCTGAGCTGGTACCGCGTGCACGTGTGGTTCCTCGTCCGCTCTCCTAATTAGTGAGGAAGACGAAGCTGATCGAGCAACCGTATGAGGCACGAAACCGCTCCGATCTGGATTTCCATTGGAGCTGTTGAGGTCTGGTACCGATCGGGTTTCTGGTGCCTTAGTGCTGCTGGCAGTTGTCGTAATCGTGTTAGCGCTTGTGATTGCTGCAATATCCCCCAACATCTTTGCGCGCATTTTCTCCCGTTTAGCCTTCCACTCTTCCAGAAAATCCGTGGCGGCGTTGGACTTGAATCCACCGGATGCCATGATCAAGACCTTTATGAACCTGCGTTCCTGAGGAGGCCCGAACCCGTCAGAACATCAACATAGATAAATAAGAAGGAACTCAAATGCACCACATTCCTTCCTCTCCCACGAAAACCTGCAAAAATAAACAAATACACAATGACACAGCAACCCATACGGGGGCAAGGGCGGGTGCAAAGAGTCACTCGGATATGCAGTGCCACCTTTTAATCATGTCAATTCTGTTTCATGAAGGTGCAGCACATCAAAACTAAAACTCTCCTGGCTAATTAAACTTCTCTCCGTGTCATCACAGTCTGTGAGGGTTTCCCTTGCCGTGCCCTATGCAGTCACCGATTTAAATAAAGTTCTCTCTGAATTCAGCCTGATGTGTTACATTTGAAAATGAAACATTCAAGTTCACAGACAGGATCAGGCTCACAAGCAACTTTTTCCTCCTTCACTATCTGAAGCAATTAATACTAATTAAAGGCATCAGGAAGTTGGAGTCCATCTCAGTTGGATTTGGGTAAGGTCGGGGTACACCCTGAACAGCTTAAGGCTTCATCTCAGGGCCAAAACAAACACACACACACACGCGCGCGCACACTCTCTCCCCCATCGCGCGCACGCGCTCTCCTCTTCCCCCATCGTGCGCACGCACACACACATTCTTCTTCCCCCATCACAAACACATTCTTCTTCCCCATCACACACACACACACACACACACACTCTTCCCCATCACACACACACACACACACACACACACACACACTCTTCTCCCCATCACAAACACATTCTTCTTCCCCATCACACACACACACACACACACACACTCTTCCCCATCACACACACACACACACACACACACACACACACTCTTCCCCATCACACACACACACACACACACACACTCTTCCCCATCACACACACACACACACACACACACACACACACACACACACACACTCTTCTTCCCCATCACACACACTCTTCTTCCCCATCACACACACACACACACACACACTCTTCTTCCCCATCACACACACACACACTCTCTTCCCCATCACACACACACTCTTCCCCATCTCACACACACACTCTTCCCCATCACACACACACACACACACACTCTTCTTGCCCCATCACACACACACACACACGCACACTCTTCTTCCCCCATCACACACATGCACACACACACTCTTCTTCCCCCATCTCACACCCACTCATCCCCCATCTCACACACACTCTTCCCCCATCTCACACACACTCTTCCCCCATCTCACACACACTCTTCCCCATCTCACACACACTCTTCCCCATCTCACACACACTCTTCCCCCATCTCACACACACTCTTCCCCCATCTCACACACACTCTTCCCCATCTCGCACACACTCTTCCCCATCTCGCACACACTCTTCCCCATCACGCACACACACACACGCACACTCTCTTCTTGCCCCATCACACACACTCTTCTTGCCCCATCACACACACTCTTCTTGCCCCATCACACACACTCTTCTTGCCCCATCACACACACACACACACACGCACACTCTTCTTCCCCATCACACACATGCACACACACACTCTTCTTCCCCATCTCACACACACTCTTCCCCATCTCACACACACTCTTCCCCCATCTCACACACACTCTTCCCCATCTCACACACACTCTTCCCCATCTCACACACACTCTTCCCCATCTCACACACACTCTTCCCCATCTCACACACACTCTTCCCCCATCTCACACACACACGCACACTCTTCTTGCCCCATCACACACACTCTTCTTGCCCCATCACACACACTCTTCTTGCCCCATCACACACACTCTTCTTGCCCCATCACACACACTCTTCTTGCCCCATCACACACACACACGCACACTCTTCCTGCCCCATCACACGCACTCTTCCTGCCCCATCACACGCACTCTTCCTGCCCCATCACACGCACTCTTCCTGCCCCATTTCACACACACACACACACTCTTCCTCCCCATCTCACACACACACACACACACACACACTCTTCCTCCCCATCTCACACACACACACACACACACACTCTTCCTCCCCATCTCACACACACACACACACACTCTTCCTCCCCATCTCACACACACACACACACACACTCTTCCTCCCCATCGCAAACACACACACACACACACTCTTCCTCCCCATCGCAAACACACACACACACACACTCT